>JAKOOJ010000067.1:35000-117500 GCA_022577455.1 Arizona elegans | reverse complement strand
AATGATGTTCTACCCATTACTTCTTGTCCTGCTCTCAGATGCTTTGGAGAATAGGTTGACCCCCTCTTCTCTGTGGCAGCCCCTCAAGTACTGGAAGATAGTTGTTGTATCACCTCATCTTTCTCGTCATTAGACTAGACATACATGGGTCCCTCAAACATTCATAAGGACTAAAAGTATCCTAGAATGATTTGTGTTGGTTGATTGCTTATTTAGTATCCTAGGACTGTCACCGAGTGTTGTATTATATGATTTATGATGAATATATTTTATGATTATGATCATGATTTATCACTTGCTACTTGTATGTACACTGAGAGCTTATACACCGGAGACAAATTCCTTGTGTGTCCAATCACACTTGGCCAATAAAGAATTCCCTTCCTTTCCATTTCATTCCGTTCCGTTCTGTTCCGTTCTTTATCTGTTCTGTTCTGTTCTGTTCTGCTCTCTATTCCTCTCCACTCCACTCTATTCTCTATTCTTTAATTCTCTATTCTACTCCACTCCACTCCACTCCATTTTCTATTTCTATTTCTATTTCTATTTCTATTTCTATTTCTTTTTTTTTTATTTACTTACTTACTTACTTACTTACTTATTTATTTATTTATTTATTTATTTATTTATTTATTTATTTATTGGTTCGATTTATATGCCGTCTTTTTCCGGAGACTCAGGACGGCTTACAATGCGTTAAGCAATAGCCTTCATACTTTTGTATATACCTGCTTAGTAGGGCTTTCACCCCCCCCAAAGCGGTTTTCTTTTTTATACAAAGTCAGCTTATTGCCCCCACAAACCAGGTCCTCATTTTACCTACCTCAAAAGGATGGAAGGCTCAGTCAACCTTGAGCCTGGTGAGATTTGAACTTGCAGTAATTGCAGGCAGCTGTTGTTACTTAACAGTGCATTAGTATGCTGCACCACCAAGGCTATTTCTACACCACTCCACTCCACTCCACTCCACTCCACTCCACTCCACTCCACTCCACTCCACTCCATTCCATTCCATTCCATTCCATTCCATTCCATTCTATTCTATTCTATTTTATGAAGATACTGCTTCATTTCACCAATGGTAAATCTGGCCTCAATCTAGGTGATGCCAAGGGGGAATACGTGCTACATTCAGTTTATAAAATCTCAGGCATTTGGGGGTATGGGAACTTTCAGATACCAAGTATCAACCCCTCTGAGGACAATTTCTATTTCAGGGGGCAAATGGTTACACTGGACTGATATTACAGCTAGTCCTCAACTTACAACCATTCGTTTAGTGCCTGTTCAAAGTTAAAACTGCACTGGAAAAAAAAGGGACATGACTGTTTTTCACACTCACAAACTCCTGTAGCTTCCTCATGTTCATGTGATTAAAATTCAGACGCTTGGCAACAGGCATGTACTTATGACGGTTCCAATGTCCCGGGGTCACGTGATCTCTTTTCATGACCGTCTGACAAATGAAGTCAACGGGGAAGCCAGAGTCACTTAATAACTGTGTTAACTTAACAACTGCAGTGACTGAGTTAACAACGGTGTCAAGAAAGGTCATAAACTGGTACAGAATGCGGCCACGTGGGGAATTATGGGAGCGAGGGGCCGCTCCCATGTGACACCTCTCCTGCGTGAGCTGCATTGGCTTCCAGTGGACTTCTGGGTGCGCTTCAAGGTGTTGGTTACCACCTTTAAAGCACTCCATGGCATAGGACCTGGGTATTTGCGGGACTGCCTTCTGCCGCCGATAGCCTCCCACCGACCAGTACGCTCCCACAGAGAGGGACTCCTCAGAGTGCCGTCAGCCAAGCAATGTCGGCTGGCGACCCCCAGGGGGAGGGCCTTCTCTGTGGCAGCTCCTGCCCTCTGGAACGATTTGCCCCCAGAGATACAAAGGATATCGGATCTCCGGGTCTTTCGCCGTGCCCTGAAAACTTTTCTTTTCCATCAAGCAGGGCTGGCGTGAAACCCCCCCCCCCCTTTTTTTTTTTTTTAGTTTTTTAGCTTTTAATTTGTCAATGGGTTTTAAGTCGAATTGTTTTAAATTTGGGCCAAGGTATGTAATTCTTTTAATAATTTTAAATTTTGTATTGGTATGTGTTTTAGTTCTGGCTGTGCATCGCCCTGAGTCCACTAGGAGAAGGGCGGTATACAAATTGAATAAAATAAAATAAATAAATAAATAAAATGGGACATTATCTTAGCATTATCTTGTCTTGCTTAGCAACAGAAATGTTGGGTTCAATTGTGGTCGTAAGTTGAGGACTACAATTTAGAAGGTGGTGGATTTAAAAGCAAAATATCCTTTATCTTCTCAGTCATCAATGTCTCATGGATTGTTCTCAAAATATTGTCCCCAATTTAGAAGATCAAGTATCATCCTGGCTAGAAGAATGTGATTTTATTATCCATCAATGGAAGATACCGAAACTGAACAAAAACTGAAAAAAAGTATGCTAACTTGCATTAACGTTCACCTTGATCATTTGTCCTACAGGTCAATCATCAACACAGGTGAACTTCATGGTAAATAGGCTTTCCTACTGGGCTTTTTTTCTTCCTTTCTTAAAGAAGGGAAAGCAAACTTGACAATCTACCTGATTTTTAATGTGGCTGAAAGAATGAGCAAGGGATTTATTACAAATTCAAAGTCAGTAGGCTCTGCAGCTGAGCAATTAATCACTGACAAACAGGAATTTCTTCTCTCCAGGTGGAGAGCCTGACCAAAAACTAAGAAAAACAATCAGTTGACCAGATGATAGATAGATAGATAGATAGATAGATAGATAGATAGATAGATAGATAGATATAGATAGATAATAGAAGATGATAGATAGATAGATAGATAGATAGATAGATAGATAGATAGATAGATAGATAGATGATAGATAGATAGATAGATAGATAGATAAATGATAGATACAGATAATAGAAGATGATAGATAGATGATAGATAGATAGATAGATAGATAGATAGATAGATAGATAGATAGAGATGATAGAGAGAGAGAGATAATAGATGATAGATAGATGATAGAAACAAAGATAGATAGATAACAGAAGATCATAGATAGATAGATAGATAGATAGATAGATAGATAGATAGAGATAATAGATGATAGATAGATGATAGAAACAAAGATAGATAGATAGATAGATAGATAGATAACAGAAAATCATAGAGATAGAGAGAGAGATAATAGAAGATGATAGATAGATAGATAGATAGATAGATAGATAGATAGATGATAGATAGATGAAAGAAACAAAGAGAGAGAGAGAGAGAAGATGATAGAGAAATAGAGAAATAGATAGATAATAGAAGAAGATAGATAGATGATAGATAGATAGATAGATAGATAGATAGATAGATAGATAGATGAATAATTGATAATAATAAATAATTATGTGATCCCTCACCACAACATCCTAAGGGAAGGAGACTGATCCAGCATTCCTGTTAGGGAATAAAGCTTTCCCCTTTCAATGACCCCATCTGACAATTCCATTCTTGGTGCTCTAAAAAGTCTCTCTATAAAATGGAGTATTGTAAGTCTTGCTGTGGCATGTTATCGTGGTGGCCTTCCTTCACTGGGCTGTCACAAATGGCATCCTTGTTCCTCAGGCTAGAGGTATTTGAAAGCAGATGCCAAAGACCATGCCCCCATCTCTAGCATGGCAGCCTGGCACCTGTTAATGACACCAGACAAAAGACCAAAAAAACTTCTGCTGCTGCTGATGTTGTTGGAAGCTTGTCTGAGCTTTTTAAAGGTATAAACCAGTGGTGAAATGTAAAATTTGTTACTACCGGTTCTGTAGGCGTGGCTTGGTGGGGGGGGGGGTAATGTGACTGGGTGGACGTGGGCAACTTTTTTAAAAAAAAAAACTTTTCAAAGCATTTTTTCTACAACCTTAAGAGGTTGCAGAAAAAAGTGCTTTTAAAAGCCTCTGACGATCAGGCAACTCAGCTGGGATCGTCAGAGCCTTTTAAAAGCATTTTTTCTACAATCTCTTCGGCCGAAGAGGTTGTAGAAAAAATGCTTTTAAAAGTAAAAAAAAATGCCCCTGAAGATCGCGCGGCTCAGCTGGGCATGTGGGGGTGGGGGTGGGGTCAGGGATTTTTGCTACCGGTTCTCTGAACCACCTGCTGCCATCACTACTGGATCGGATGATTTGGTCCGAATCGGGAGCATTTCACCCCTGGTATAAACTCAACATTCTTCTAGGTTAGCATTAATCAGATCTTGTTAAGAGCCATGGTGGCACAGTGGTTAAAATGCAGCATTGCAGGCTAATTCTGCTGACTGCCCATTGCCAGCAGTTTGGCAGTTCGATTCTCACCGGCTCAGAGTTGACTCCCTTTCCTTCCTCCCTTCCTTCCAAGGTTGGTAAAATGAGGACCCAGATTCTTGGGGACTATATGCTGACTCTGTAAATCACTTAGAGTGGGCTATAAAGGACTATGAAGCGGTATATAAGTCTAAGTGTTAAGGTCTTGTCTAGTCCAGTCCATTCTGTATTCTATTCTATTCTATTCTATTCTATTCTATTCTATTCTATTCTATTCTATTCCATTCCATTCCATTCCATTCCATTCCATTCCATTCCATTCCAATCCTATCATGGCAGAGTAGTTAGAAGGCAATATTGTAGGCTAACTCTGCCAACTGCCAGCAGTTCGATCCTGACCGGCTCAAGTTTGACCCATCCTTCCATCCTTCTGAAGTCAGTAAAATGAGGACCCAGATTTTGGGGGGGCAATATGCTGACTCTGTAAACTGCTTAGAGAGGGCTGTAAAGCATTGTGAAGCAGTATATACTTCATATACTTAACATATATGTTAAGTGTTAAGTGCTAAGTGCTATTGCTCATTGCCTACAAGGAATTGATGTGAAGCCAGTGTCAAATAAAAGTGTAGTCGTAATCCTTATTACAGGCACTGCAGATTGACAAAATAATTAGACTAATCAAGTGGTTTTGATTTCAAATAAAATAAAATATAAACATACAATTTGTACCTAAGTCATGCAGGCCATCAAAGCATGTCTCATTTATGCTTATAGACGGTATAAAGGAATTTAACCACATTCGTTGAAATAGAATTATACTAGTGAGAGTAACGGAACATAATATAAATTGACTTCCAACTCTCTAGTAGGTCACTTGAGCACAGCAAGCACTTGGCTGTAGTCCATCAATGTTCCAATATTTGAAGGGCTGTCACAAAAAAAAAAGGAGGGGGGTGAATCTACTTTCCAAAGCACCTGAAAGCAAGACAAGAAACAATGGATGGAAACTAATCAAGGAGAGAAGCATCCTGGAACTAAGGAGAAATTTCCTGACAATGAGAACAATAAACCAGCGGAATGACTTGCCTTTAGAAGTGATGGGGGCTCCAAAGCTAAAAAATTCTGGAACAATATAAAAATGCAACTGGAACAAATAATAACTCAAAAGGTGCCATTAAAACCAGAAACTTACTTATTAGGAATACCTACAAGCAAATATGAAAAAGAAATAATATATTTAATAACACACATTTTGACTGCAGCAAGAATTATATACGCACAAAATTGGAAACAAGAAGAGGTCCCGACTCAAGAGAAATTAATATCCAAAATTATGGAATGCGCTGAGATGGATAGACTTACCAAGGAGATCCAAGGAAAGGAAGTATCTAAATATTATCTGGTCTGGCAAAAATGGTATAAATGGTTAGAGGGAAGTGAAAAAAAAAAAGAGAAGAAGAAAGAAAGAAAAATTAAATAAAAGAAAAGATATCAATAGAGTAAAATAAATTTTTACATCAAATGAAATTTAAGAAAGAGACGCGAGATATCAATAAAATAATATCATTATATAAGGTGAGAGAAATATTGTATATTGAAGAATATAGGATATTGATATTGTAATAATTCAGATATTATAGGTAGATGTCATTAATATAATGCTTGTTGTAAATTGTTTTACTTACATATATAAATGTATTATGTGGTTTCTTAAATTAATAAAAGTTTAAAAATTAAAAAAAAAGAAGAAGAAGTTATGGGGGCTCCATCATGGGAGGCTTTTAAGAGGAGACTGCACAGCCAGCTGTCTGAAATGATATAAGGCTGTGATGGCGAACCTATGGCACGCGTGCCATAGGTGACATGTGGGCACGCCAGCCATCATCCCAGCCTAGCTCCACCATGCATGTGTGTGCACCTCCCGCTGGTCAGCTGGTCTTTGGGTCTCTGCCGCGCATGTGCAGGAAGCATGTCCGCCTACATGGGGAGGAAGGTCGCACGTGCGGGGGGGGGGGGGGTGTGCAGGTTGGTGCAGGAGGCTTTTCAGACCCAAAACGGGGTGCAGGGAGGCCTTGCATGGCTCCCCTGTGCCCTATTTTGACTTCCAGGTTGGTGCAGGAGGCTTTCCAGGCCCAATATGGGGTGTGGGAGGCACCAACCTGGAAGCCAAAACAGGGCACAGGGGGCCGCGCAAGTCCCCCCCCCATACCCCATTTTGAGCCTGGAAATCCTCCTGCATCAACTTGGAAGCCAAAATGGGACGGGGGGGCAGGGGGCATGTGCGGGGGTCGCTCACATTGCATTTTGGGGTTCTGGCACACATGTGTGCATTCGTGCATGTGCACTTTGGGCACTCGGCACCAAAAAGTTTAACCATCACTGATATAGGGTCTCCTGCTTGAGATCGAAAGGTTGGCAGTTCAGTGGTTCGAATCCCTAGCGCCGCGTAATGGGGTGAGCTCCCGTTACTTGTCCCAGCTTCTGCCAACCTAGCAGTTCAAAAGCACTTTAAAAATGCAAGTAGAAAAATAGGGAACCACCTTTGGTGGGAAGGTAAGAGCATTCCGTGCGCCTTTGGCATTGAGTCATGCCTGCCACATGACTACGGAGATGTCTTCGGTCAGCGCTGGCTCTTCGGCTTTGAAACAGAGATGAGCACTGCCCCCTAGAGTCAGGAACGACTAGCACATATGTGCGAGGGGAACCTTTACCTTTAATAATGTGCTAGCCCTTGATGAATAAAAGAATAACAAAGTTAATCATAGGGAAGGACTCAAAAGGTGGATAGAAATGCCAAATCAGTCTGAATATCTAGTCGTTTGACAAACCATAATAATAAGAACAACATATTTCCCCTTGTTTCTAATTATTTTAAATACAGTTAATGGAATTACTTTGAAGTTAGTCTTTAGAATAATTTTATCCTGTTGTCCCATTAAAATAACATTTTGATGACAGCTTTTGGATTTCTGTAGAGGCTGCAGTGTTAACTCTAATGAGGCATAAACTCTTGGGATTCATTATCTTATGGTTAAAGGATCAGGACTCTCAAAAACAGGCAGTCAAGTGGGATCCTATAAGGATTCATCATGATTAATTGAGGAGGAGGGGGGACGAGGGGGAAGAGGAGGAGGAGGAGGAGGAGGAGGAAGAAGAAGAAGAAGAAGAAGGAGAAGAAGAAGAAGAAGAAGAAGAAGAAGAAGAAGAAGAAGAAGAAGAAGAAGAAGAAGAAGAAGAAGAAGAAGAAGAGATAGCATTTATGACTGCTGTTGATTTTATTGCTTTCCTAACTTCTTTGTGTACTAGATTTTCAACAAGGATTTCCCCCCCACCCCAATACATAGATCGTGCCACCCTCAACAGGATATTTTAATGAATAACTTACTGTAATTTGTCATCTAGTTCTAAGTTAGCTTCCCTTTGGGCTTCATTCTGAAGAGGGTGGCACCAGTCTTTGATTAGATTAACAAGCATGAAACTACAGGGAGGAGAAAAAAAAATCATAAAATACCCAGCTGATATTTCTCCAAGACCTCCTGCTTACAAACAGAGCTCTTGTTTTACCCCAAAGTTCTCAATTTCTTCAAGTGTAAGTGCCTCTCTTACACATGAGGGGACGCTGTGGCTCAGTGGATAAGACACTTTGGCCTTTAGTCATGCCGGCCACATGACCACGGAGACGTCTTCGGACAGCGCTGGCTCTTCAGCTTTGAAATGAAGATGAGCACTGCTCCCTAGAGTTGGGAACAACTAGCACATATGTGCGAGTGGAACCTTTACCTTTAACTTTTTACCACTTCAGAGTGCTTTACTCTGAGTGCCCTCTCTAAATGGTTTACAGTGTCAGCATATTGCCCCCAACAATGTGGGTGCTCATTTTATCCACCTCAGATGGATGGAAGGTGGAGTCAACCTTGAGCCGGTCAGCATCGAACTGCTGGCAGTCGGCAGAATTATCCTGCAATACATTCCAAGCACTTCACCACCACGGAAGCAGCGAAGGAAGCAAGGGCAAAACGCTTCCAAAAATCTTGCCAAGAAAACTGCAGGGACTTGTTCAGGCAATCACAAGTGTCAACAATTATTCAGATACACAAACACACACTCACACCCCAACACACGATGAGCAACAAGTGCATTGCTAATGGAAATTCCCAGACTCGAAAATATCTGGTCTTTCTCTGAAACCCAGGCAGTGAAAAATGATCCGAAGGTTTTTTTGTACAACTTGGAAAAGGCAGCATGCTTGTACAGGAAAACTTTCAAGCTCCCTGCGCCAAAGGAATGACAGTGTATTTATTCCCTTTTAGTCAAAGGACAAAGAAAGGAGTCCTTGCTCATAAACCGAACATTTTGTGATTGTTTTCTCCTTCCCGCTTCCTCCTCCTCTCTCTCTCTCTCTCTCTCTCTCTCTCTCTCTCTCTCTCTCTCTCTCTCTTTCTCTCTCTCTCTCCACCTCTCTTTTAAGAAAAATGTTTGGTAGGCATCATGGACCTCTGTTAAAATGATGTATGGAGCTATTGTCTACTTGGTCTGATCAGCTGTAAATGAAACTAATTAAGGAAATGTCAAACATAATTAATAAAACAGCTTTAACCTACAAAAGCACTGTCAGCGGAATGAATGGGGAAATCACCAGGCTCTCAACGTTATGTGTTTGTGTGTGTGTGTGTATACAAACACCAAACACAGACAGGGAATATATATTTTTTCCCCTAGGATGTCCTTTCTTTAACACCTTTTGTTAGATTGCAGATAGATCTTAAGGAAGGTTCTGTTTGGAAAAGGGGTGGGTTCTACTTACCTTTACTACCTGTTTGCATCACGCCCGCGCCCTCACTTCGCTCACATGTGCGCACACTCTTCTCTGTATGCACAGAAGCTTCTCTGCATGTGCAGATCACTTATGATGACGTCCGGGTCAGTGGGAGGAGCCTCCGGCTGGTTTTACTACCGGTTCTTGCGAACCAGTCCGAACCGGAGGCAACCACTACTGGTTTGGAAGGTTAATCTTATTCCTCACCCAGAACCATGGAAGAAGCAGAAAATAATGTCACTCTATTTGCAAATTAAGCATGCGGTGGCTCAGTGGTTAAGAGGCTGAGCTTGTCGATCAAAAGGTCGGCAGTTCAGCGGTTTGAATCCCTAGTGCTGCGTGATGGGGTGAGCTCCCGTTACTTGTCCCAGCTTCTGCCAACCTAGCAGTTCGAAAGCATGTAAAAAATGCAAGTAGAAAAATAGGGGCCACGTTTGGTGAGAAGGGAACAGCATTCCATGCACCTTTGGCGTTGAGTCATGCCGGCCACATGACCACAGAAACGTCTTCGGACAGCGCTGGCTCTTCGGCTTTGAAACGGGGTTAAACCCCCCCCCCCAACCTAGAGTCAGGAACGACTAGCACGTATGTGCAAGGGGAACCTTTACCTTTACTTGCAAATTGTGATGCTGGGAAGATGTACGTGTATGTGTGTGTGGGAGAGGGGTTTGTGTGTGTGTGTGTGTGTGTGTGTGTGTGTGTGTGTGTGTGTAGGGGGGGTGTTAATTGCAAGACTAACTTTTTCAACTACATGGGTATATTAACACAGTCCATTTACTTGAAGCAGCTCTGTAGCTGCTAAATAAAAGCAGCAATAAAACCAGCTCAGGTCTTTCCATTTTAATTCGAAATATTACCATTCTCCTGTGTGATACAGACAGGTGCCCATAGTCATCCATCACAAGTAAAGATCCAGAGAATCAGACAGGAAGGTAATTTTTGGAATATCTATGTGGGGCGAGCAACCTATAAGTACGGGAAGCAAATTCAGATAAGCGGTAGAGTCAGTTACATTTGCTTTGGAGTAATGATGCTCCAGGCCCTTTTTGATCTTTGGGGATCCAGCAGTATAATGGATTCCTTTGCAGTTGCAGATAAGAAAGGAAAAAAGCTGTCAACCAGGATGATGCCCCTCCTAGGAGTCCCCACGCGGCCCGTTTTGAATGCAGGTAAGTGCAGGGCACACGCGAAGGCTTGGGGAGGGCGAAAAATGGGCCTACCGGAAGTTTGGGAAGGCTGGAAACGGGCCCGTTTCCAACCTCCAGAGGGCCTCCAGAGCCTGGGGAGGCCATTTTTGCCTTCCCAGAGGCTCGAGGAAAGCCTCCAGAGCCTGGGGAGGGCAAAAAACACCCCCCCCAGCCGTGGTGCAGGAGGCTGACTAGGCCATGCCCAACATGGCCATGCCCACCGAGCAACCGGGCAGAGAACCCCTTGCTAAAATTTTTGAAGCCCACCCCTGCTCTGAAGTTAACATGCCAAAAAAACAACCTCTGTAACCCAAGAAGAACACGATCAAGAATCAACCAACCCAACTCAAAAAGAACTGTTGTGCAAAACAAGGGTGCCCAGAATAATAGCCCCAAGACATTTCTGGTTGGATGGGAATGTGTACGTTCACGTCCCTTCTTGATCTCTCCAGGATTCCCCGCCCCCGAAACCGTCTTCTCCGTTGGAAGAAAAAAAATATATCAAAAATGTTTTTAAAATGAAGGGGAGGGTGGGTGGTGGGTGGAGAGAGACCAACAGCCATCCTGGTGGAAGTTGAATGCATCTTATCAACCTTTTCCTTACAATCTTTTTTTGTGTGTTTCTTTTGCACTGCTGATCTCAGCAGCATCTTAGGGAAATGTTCCAAAGCCAGATAAGACAGAACAAATAAAGGAAGGAAAAGAGAGACACTGAGATACTGGAGTGTACACAAACAAAGAGGCCCGGCCCTTAAGCACCTCCACACAGCTATCAAGTTTTAAGCAATATACACACATTCTATGAAGAGTAAGATCCAGGCTTCTTCAGCAATCAGTCATAACGCAATAATGGCTTCAAAAAGGGACGGGAATGGGCAGAGATTTGCTGATCCCCTCAACTTTGCCTCGGCAATCCATGCCTTCCATTCCAGAGCTCTCACAATGAGTAACAAAGGCCTCTATGCAATCTTGGAGTGTGTTGAAGCAGAGCCCTGAGTTGCAAAGAATTCGATCTCTGTTATGGATAAGTGCCATTGTTGAACTGTTTGCATTGTGAAACATGTACCCAGGAAGATTGTTGAGCTGCTTGCCTCAAGGAATTTAGCATCTTCTTTACCTTTCCTTCCCTGAACTCATAGTGGTGCTTTTCACATCAATTTCACATTGCTGTGCATTCAGACATCGAATAATAGAGTTGGGAGGGACCTTGGAGGTCTTCTAGTCCAACCCTCTCCCCTGCTTGAGCAGCAGACCCTATACCAGGGGTCGGCAACCTTAAACACTCAAAGAGCCATTTGGTCCTGTTTCCCACAGAAAAGAAAACACCGGGAGCCACAAAACCCTTTTGACATCTAAAATGAAGATAACACTCCATATATCATTTTTTACCTTTATGCTATGTATAAAAAAACGTATTTATCCATGGTTGGCCTACCGGGGGTTGAAAAGCTCAATAAATTGTGTGCCAGTGGGTGTCGCACATTGGCAGTTGTGACACATATTTTGGGTGACAGGGAGCCGCAGCAGAGGGATGAAGGAGCCACATGCGGCTCCAGAGCCGTGGGTTGCTGACCCCTGCCCTATACCATTTGAGAGAAGTGGTTCTCCAGACTCTTTTTGAAAGCCTCCAATGAAGAAGCACCTGCAATTCCTGAAGACAAGCTGTTCCATTGGTTGATTGAATTAATTTCGAATTGAATTCATTCTTGGAATTCATTCTTGGAATTCATTCTTGGAACTGGTTGTAGTCCTAGCTTTGGACTCCATTTCTTTACACTGGGATGGAAGGCAAGCAAATTCTACCAGCCTGAGAACTTCACCATTGTTGGTGTGGCAGATGAAGGGATGAAGCCCTGGGAGTGAGCAGACCTGGGAGTTACTTTAGTAAGGATTGGGGCAATAGAGGCTGAACTGTGGAGTCCTCGGTGCTCTCTGAACTAAGTGGTTTTCCTGAAAATGTTTGGTTACATGACTAGGTAATATCTTCAGTGTTAGAAGGAGTTAGAAAGAGCTTTGCTCTTTCTTTATATACAAGTGGCTTGCCCTGTCAGTGTTTGTGCAGTCTTGTTTTCTCCTTGATTAGACTGTCATTTACTACCGGATTGTTTGTCTGGGTGTTAATCTTGGTGTTAATAACTTGTTAAATCTGACTTTGTTATACCTGCTCTTTCTTTTTCCTTATATCCAGTGAATTAAAAGGCATCTGTCTGAATCTTCTATAAGGAAGAAGAGAGGTATAACACAGACTTAACAAGTTATTAACACCTAGATCAGAGGTCTGCAACCTTAAACACTCAAAGAGCCATTTGGACCTATTTCCCACAGAAAAGAAAACACCAGGAGCTACAAAACCCTTCCCATTCCTATTTCTTGAGCAGCCACTAAACTCGAGGGGGCAAGCTCCCTTCTGATCGACAAGCTCAGTGTCTTAGCCATTGAGCCACCATGTCCCTTATTATGATCTTTAGGACCCTTTAAATACTTTTAAATACTTTTAGGCAGCAGCGAAGAAAGGAGGAGACCGTTTAACCTACCTTTAACACTTCATCCTAAATGATTGGTGGTCTGGATTTATCTCAGTGGATCTCAAGGTCTGCAAAGCTGCTTTGGTTCCATCCTGCTTCTATTTGACGAAGTAGCTTAATTTGTGTTCATTTATATTTCTGCAAAAAAATAAAATAAAGGTAAAATATTATCAAACCAGATAATGAGTGGGTGTGTTGTGGGGAAGAAAGCAGATGGGATTTTACGCAGTAGCTGTGTAGAAAAGAACATTGCTTGGAGATGATACATATAGTTAAAAAAAATTGGCAGGGACAGGATGGTGAAAGAACGTGAAATGAAATAAAATACATGTTTAAAGTTTCAGTAAGCTTATTAATGCATGCCACTAATCAGGCAGGCACGCAATAAATAGACATGCAGTATTTGCTGAAGTCCAAAGTCCAATGACAGCACTTACACCAACCGTTTTCAGCACCCAGTCTGCAATCTTCCAATATTTCAAACCTATTATGGTCATGGCAATCCAAGTGTGTGCATGTACACATGTGAATTCAGAATAAGAGAATAACAAAGTTGGAAGGAACCTTGGAGATCTTCTAGTCCAACCCCCTGTTCAAGCAAGAGACCCTATATCATTCTGGACATATTCATTCTTTGGCAAAGTGACTAAATTAGTAGACCAGTGAAATGCTGTGGACACAGTATACTTAGACTTTAGTAAGGCATTTGACAAAGTAGGCCACAGCCTACTTTTTGATAAGCTAGAGAAATGTGGGATAGACAGCATCACTACCAGATGGATTTGTAACTGGCTGACAAACTATACTCAATGAGTAGTCCTTAATGGCACTACATCTACATGGAGGGAAGGAAGCAGTGGGATGCCACAGGGTCCCGTCTTAGGCCCAGTACCCTTCAATATCTTATATTTATGCTGGTAAGCAGATCAGACATTCTTTGAATGATAAATTACTAAGTTTTGTGAATACAATGGTAAAACATGAAAACTAACTACTCAGACCACAAGATTGTTGTAATTAGTCATGGATTTCACATCAAATTCCTTGTTTAGCCTTATTATCCTTCCCAGAAAATATCACTACAAGAAATGCATATTTTAGTAAAACAATTCTGAGCAAAAACGCCGGTGCTTTTTTTAAAAAAAACATGCAACATGTTTTCTATTTGAAATATTTCAGAAGCATAGATGGAGGAAAGGAAAGGAAAGGAAAGGAAAGGAAAGGAAAGGAAAGGAAAGGAAAGGAAAGGAAAGGAAAGGAAAGGAAAGGAAAGGAAAGGAAAGGAACGAAGGAAAGGAAAGGAAAGGAAAGGAAAGGAACAAAGGAAAGGAAAGGAAAGGAAAGGAAAGGAAAGGAAAGGAAAGGAAAGGAAAGGAAAGGAAAGGAAAGGAAAGGAAAGGAAAGGAAAGGAAAGGAAAGGAAAGGAAAGGAAAGGAAAGGAAAAAAGGAAAGGAAAATAATAAACCCGCTTTTTTCTTTTTAGATGCCTGTTCAACTTCAGCTAATGAATTGTCAGAAATGTCAGGCAGCCCTGAGGAATGACAAATGTATATGATTTACAGGAACTGCTGCTACATTGCAAGAAAGAAACACACCTGATATGTGGGTAGCCCCATGTGCTTTTTGTCTGGCAAGAGAAGGTTGGATCTACCCATGGCATCATTATAAGCTTTATCTCAGGGGTCATTGCAGTGCAACTCCTTCATTCCATGTTTTGGCCTGTAGAATCTGCTCAGACTGGACTGTGATGCCATGAGTGGTAAACAATCAGAGATGTGGTTTTTCTGACAGTTTGAGATGAGTAACATGGGATAACTATAAAGTGAATTTTAAAATAAGAAAGGGAAAGAAAGAAAGGAAGGAAGGAAGGAAGGAAGGAAGGAAGGAAGGAAGGAAAGAGGGAGGGAGAGGGAGGTAGAGAGGGAGGGAGGGAGGGAGAGAGAGAAAGAGAGAGAGAGCGAGAGAGAGAGAGAGAGAGAATTGATACTGACTTTATTCTTCTATTGGAGTTTTTTACCCTGACAGTTTGCAAGTGTGAATATCTGAAATTTAAAACATTCCAATTCAAGGTAAGATTTCCCTCACTGTTTGCAAACATGACATGAAGCCAGTTAGCCAAAAATCTCCTCCCTCCCCTTGAAATTTGAACTGTGTTTATTGGTTAGGTAAAAATGTAGAAATATTTGAAAGAGGGCAAATAAAGGACTGCTGAGAGAAAACAACATATATGTGATCCTTCTGAAATCTAATTTTCTAACATGATTAGAAGAGAGATGTGATGGTCTTTGGTCGCTCAAAACAGAAAGAATCTGGTTGGAACTTTTCCAACTTACATTAAAGATATACCGTGTTTCCCCGAAAATAAGACAGGGTCTTATTTTCTTTTGACCCCCGAAATATGGCCTTGGCCTTATTATCGGAGGGTCCAGCAGAGAGAGGTTCCCTCCGTGCGCCGCCAAGCCCCATCCCTCCTACGGGGGGGGGGGGAACCTGAGCAGCCCGAAGGCACCAAGCCACGCGAGTGCCTGTTCCCTCCCCCACATGCGCACCTCCCAGGCCTCATCATGTCAATGTGGGCAAAGACGGTGAGCACCCAGCTGGAAGCTGCTGGAAACGGAGAAGACACCGGTTGGGCCAGCTGCCTGCTATTGAGTCTTCTGGGAGCCGGGGCAGCTGCATGGGGTTGGAACCATAGAGTGACCCGCTTCCCGCTTTATGGTTCCAACTCCATGTGGCTGCCCTGGCTCCTGGAAGACTTGACAGCAGGTGGCTGGCCTGATCAGCCCCTTCTCGGCTTCCAGCCAGGGTTTGGAAGCCGCAGGGGAAGCCATTCTCAACGCTGGGTGGGCACAACGTGGCAAGAAGAGCCGGGCGGCTGCTCTCTTGTGAACGGGGCAGGAGTTTGCAGGTGAGAGGAATGGATGGATGAATGGATGGGAGGTGAGTGAGCACCAAGAATGCTGGGGGGGGGAAAGAGAATGAGAGGCAGCTCCCAATCAGCTCAACTGATCTGCGGGTTGCAATTAAGGGGCCCAGCTGCCATTAACTGACTGGGGAAGGGAAGGGCTGCCTTTTGGGCTGGCCACGCCCACCCCTTCATTAGGGCTTATTTTCGGGGAGGTCGTATATTTACACCCACCCCAAAAATCAGGTTTGGCCTTATTTTCGGGACATGTCCTATTTTCGGGAAAACATGGTATATTTTCAGGACCTCACTTCATCACACGCATGAAGTGATTAAATTGAGGTAGGGTTTTAATTGGGATGAGGGGGTGGGTTAGGGAGGGGAAGTCAGGTGATGATGCAGAGGCTCTGAAAAATATAAATAGCAGCCGCAGGTTATGTCCTCAGCTGTTACATAATTTTATTGCTTATAGGTAAGTTGTACTCAATCATAGAACAGAACAAGAACATTCAAGGACAAACAGGGGAAAGAGTTTTGCAAATGTAAATAAGTAAGTAAATAGATAAAAGTGGAGCAGGTAATAGCTGAAGCATTTTTCTTGATCTGTGTGATCTCAGAAAATTTAAAAATAGTGATAAGCCTTATACTTTAAAGTATGGTCCTTGGAAGAGAAAGAGAAAGGAGAGAGAGAGAGAGAGAGAGAGAGAGAGAGAGAGAGAGAGAGAGAGAGAGAGAGAGAGAGAGAGAGAGAGGAGAGAGAGAAAGAGAAAGAGAAAGTGAAAGAGAGAAAAAAAGAGAGAGAAAAGTGAAAGAGGCAGCAAGAAAAGAGAGAGAAAAAGAGAGAAAGAAAGAGACACAAAGAGAAAGAAAGGAGAGAGAGAAAGAGAGAGAGAGAGAAAGAGAAAGAGAAAGAAAAAAGAGGAAGAGACAGCAAGAAAGAAAAAGAAAGAGAGAGAAAAAGAGAAAGAAAGAGACAGAAAGAGAAAGAGAAAGGAGAGAGAGAGAGAGAGAAGAAGAAGAAGAAGAAGAAGAAGAAGAAGAAGAAGAAGAAGAAGAAGAAGAAGAAGAAGAAGAAAGAGGGCAAAAATTAAATAAAATCAGAATCATAGGAGACATCCTTGAGATGGAGGAGCAATCTCAGGGAGTTTGTCCTTGTATAAATGGGTCTTTTATAATTGAGTCTCCCCAGTAGGTTGCCATTTTGTGAGAGGGGTCTCCAAGTTTCAGATGTATCCCCAGCCTTAAAATCATCACTTGTGCTCAAAATCGTGCTTAAAATCATCACCCCGTTCTGCATTCATATAGACCAAATTCTGTGTAAAAATTGAGTTTAGGGACTTGTTTTTCGGAGGTACCTTGATCGTGTCATCCAAATGGCTTTCTAAGCCAGGCTGGATCCCTTTGAATCAATCTGATGATTCAGAAAATTGAATTGAAGTGAAGTGATTTTTAACACTCCAAATCTAAATGCAGAAGCAAATCAATGCATTTTTTTAACCAGTTTGAATAATCAGATCAGAATTGATCTGAACACCCCTAGTGCTGATGAGCTCCCTTCAGATGAATTATTGATTTAGGATGCTTTCTAGGGAGAAGCAAATGTGACTTAATATGGCGTAGCTAGAGACATTAATGACAATAAATACAATTTCAGAATCAGAATTTCAGAATCAGAATAGAGCTGGAAGCAAAGGGACCTTGGAGGTCTTATAGTCCAGCCCCCTGCTCAAGCAAGAAATCCTATACCATTTAAGACAAGTGAACTGTCCAGTCTCTTCTTAGAAACCTCCAGTGATGAAGCATCTACAACATCTGAAGGCGAGCTCTTCCACTGGTTAATTGTCCTCACTGTTAGGACGTTTCTCCTCAATTCCAGGTTGCTTCTCTCCTTGATTAGTTTCCATTCATTGTTTCTTGTCTTATCATCTGGTGCTTTGGAGAATAGGTTGACTCCAGAGGTGGTATTCAACCGGTTCGGACCAATTCGGCCGAACTGGTAGTGGAAATTTTGAATGGTTTGGAGAACCAGCAAATACCACCTCTGGCAGGCCCTGACCCCATATGACCATCCATCTGCAAATTTGATCAGTTCCCCTTTTATTCCCTCATCTAAGTCATTTATGAAGATGTTATAAAGATGTTATAAGAGGCGTGCATAAGCGCACCAGTGTGCCTACCGTCCCTGTCCTAATGTTTTCTTTTATTCGTATCCTTTTCATGTATTTATAATTATGTTTACACTTGTATCTGTCATAAAACACATGCTTGACAAAATAAATAAATAAATAAAATAAAATAAATTTTAAAAAGTTTGAAGAGTACTGGGCCCTAATCAAAAGTAGGGGTACCCACTCTTAATATTTTTAGACCCATGCTATTCAGATAAAGACCATGCTTCCTGAGTGAACCCTTCTCCCCTGGCAAAATAGGCTACGACTTAACTGATAAATCATCACTTCTGATTGTCAAATAAATAATCATGGGAAATCAGCAGTGGAAGAAAGTCTCCAGTTGAAGGCAATTCATGCATGACATATGATATATCTGTTCTGAGGGACAGATAGATCTTTCTTACAGATGGCGTGCGGCTTCCTTCATCGCCCCGTCCTCTTCCCATCCAAATCACCTGAAATGAATGCTGAGAATGGCGGCGTTCGTTGTAAATTCTTTCCTTTCTTAAACACATAATGGAAATGTATAACTAAGTCCTCATAAAAATTTATATCGCAATCTGTCCCTCTAATTTACAACAGGCCCTTCAGGCGGTTATTATTCAAACATTAATAAAAAGGCCACAGGATTCAACCAGAAGCATCTATTTCTATATTCAACATTTGTGAGACACACTTACACACATATTTTCCTTCTCTCTCTCTCTCTCTCTCTCTCTCTCTCTCTCTCTCTCTCTCTCTCACACACACACACACACACACACACACACACACACGCTCATTAGACTGAGCACCACTCTTTTGTCAAACAACAATTATGCCTTTAATAAGGTAAGAACAAGTGATACATTATCTTAATCGTGTTAAGAATTTCAGCTCCGACACGTGAAACAAGTTATTGTCTGTGCCTTATTTAAATTCCGCTTCACCGGCACATATTACTTGGAAAAAGTAGAGGAATGCCATTTATGTAAATGCTGGTGTTCTATAAATTTCGTAATCCATTAGAAAATGATAAAAATTGTTTCTAATTTATGTAATTATAAACGTTGTAATTGTGTTCCCTTGTCATGCCACTTTAAAACAAAAAACAAAAAAACAAGGTGGTGATTAAAGAAGGGAAGTTCTGTGGATCTTTCATGAAAAGAAAAAGTAGGAAATGGGAAGAAGAATACTTTCCAAGTGGGATCAATTCAACCTGAAGACTGCAGATTTCTTTTAAAATGATGTTTTAGAGCAGGGGTGTCAAACTCAAGGCCGGGGGGGGGGGCAGATCCTGCCTGCAGGGTGCTTAGATCTGGCCCGTGGGGCAGGGGTGAAATCCAGCAGGTTCTGACAGATTCTGGAGAACCGGTAGTGGATATTTTGAGCAGTTTGGAGAACTGGTAGTGGAAATTTTAAGTAGTTCGGAGAACCGGCAAATACCACCTCTGGATGGCCTCAGAGTGGGGTGGGAATGGACATTTTGCAATATCCTTCTTCTGCCAAGCCTGCCAAGCCACACCCACCAAGCCACACCACGCCCACCAAGCCACGCCCACAGAACCAGTAGTAAGAAAAAATTGATTTCACCGGGCCACCCTGTAAACATTTTGATCTACTACTGCCTTTGATGTTAAGTTGGCATATACATATTGAACTTCCAATATTTCGAATCATTTTAGCATTGATATTTGTTATTTCTGTTATTTCTGCTGTTTCTGCTATTTTTTTGGTACTTAAAAGGTTCTTAAAAGGACGGTGGGGTTGTGTGTGAAGCCAGGAGATCCTCGTGGATGCCTGGCTACCAGTCCATCTGTTACTCATTTAGCACCACCCAGGAGGCACGTGTGGCTTAAGAATTGCCACGGACTCGAGTAACTGACTGGATCTCCAAACTCGACATTAAACTCTGAAATGTTATTTCTGTTTTCCTCTTAGGTTTTCTTACTGCTTTTTTTTTTTGATTGTTTTAAATGTTTTAACTTGTAAAAATGAAGTGTTTTAATACTGTATGTGACCAGCCATACGCTAAATAAATAAACCCTGTAAACAGCGAAGGAACGGCCTGCGGTGCCTCTGCCAGCGAAAACAGAGCTCAGGGAGGCCGTGCAAGGCCTACCTGGGCTCCATTTTTGATTGCGACAGCCTCCTGCAGCCCACTGCCAGTGAAAACAGCTGGGGGGTTGGCTGCGCAGTACGTTTTCACTGGCAGGAGGGCTGCATGAGGCTGTCACAGTCGAAAATTGAGCCTCGATGAGTGACGGCGAGCTGGCCACGCCCACCCTGGCCTCACCCGCCAACCACCACCCTCGCCTCCCCCTCCCCCCCAAGATCAAACACAACCCTTACGCAGCCCTCAATGAAATTGAGTTTGACACCCCTGTTTTAGAGTCAACACAGCAATGGTTTGGGCCAACTCACCGTCTTCCTTTGGAGATTTCTAAGTATAAAGAGTAATTTCAGAGTTTTAGAAGTCAATAAAGTTGGAAGAAAATATTTAACCAATTGAATCATGGTGGTTCCTCCTCCTCCTTCTCCTCCTCCTCCTCCTCCTCTTCTCCTGCTCCTTCTTCTTCTCCTTCTCCTCCTTCTCCTCCTTCTCCTCCTCTTGCATCACAAACAGGTCTTGATTTCTGGATTCACTATAATCAGTAGTGATCATAAAATCAGTATGAGCATGAAAACTACTGATGAAATTCTAAGAAATTGAAATTTACCCTATCTGAAAGGCATCATCTTAAAAATTGTTCTACAGAACCTTGCAAGAAAAAGAAATTGTTGACTCCAAATCCAGAACAGGAATATCTCAAAATAAGTAGATAAGCAGCATAAAGTTTTAAGTTACGTTATGGGAAACAAGGATTTTAATAATCTAACATGTTGTCTCAGGAGATCTCTTTCTAAGAAATATTCAAGGGTTTTCTTACTTATTTATCCTTTTGTTTGTTCAATTTATACTATCCAATAAGGATAAGACATTAAAAAACACCTTACAATAAGGTTTTCATTAAAAAAAAAAAGAAAGAAATTAGAAAAGAGGAACGGAACAGCAGCCAACTAAAAAATAAACAATGAAAAGCATAATGAAAACATCATTAAAAACACATTAATAAAACAAACAGCCCAACTCATCCAGCAATGTGGCATCTATATATTAAGGTACTATCAAAATAATAACTTGGAAAGGGGGCAATTGAATGACTGCAAAATAAATGAGAGGGAGCCATCTTAAAATCACCCATTTTTCCTTGATCTGATTTTAAGAGAAGGACCAGAATAAACATTTACTGCATATTAGACTTCAAGTCCACATCTAAGATCAGAGTAAGTGCCAAGCAAGAACATCTTAACCCCAAGATCAAAGAAATACAGGTAGTCCTTGACTTACAACCTCAATGGAGCTCAAAAATTTTGTTCCTAAGCGGAGACAATTGCTAAGTGCATTTTGCCCTCCCTCTTACGACCATTCATGCCACCGCTGTTCAGTGAATCACGGCGGTTGTTAAATTAGCGACACAGTTGTTAAGTGAATCTGGCTTCCCTATTGATTTTGCTCCTCAGAAGGTCGCAAAAGGGGATCACATGATCCCGGGATGTTGCATGACCCCGTCATAAATGTGAGTCAGTTGTCAAGGAGCATCTGAATTCTTGATCCCATGACCTTGGGGAATGCTATAGTGGTCATAAGCGTGAAAAATGATCATAAGCCCCTTTTCTCAGTGCCATTGTAACTTTGAATGGTCACTAAATGAACTAAGCCGAGTTATATTGTAAGAGTGAATTCAGTTATGGCTGATGGTCAGATTCCGAAAGATCTCCTGGATGGAGAATTAGTGCAGGGAAAGCAGAGGGAGACCACAGCTGCGATATAAGGATATCTGCAAGAGGGACCTAAAGTCCCTGGGAATGGACATTAATAACTGGGAAACCTTGACCTCCAATCATTCAGCTTGGAGGCTAAAGACGCAGCATGATCTTCTCCAATTCGAAGAGACACTTGTTCGGCAGGCTGAGGCAAAGAACCAGCGAAATCTGGGGGCTGGGCAGGGGACAGAATGTATCTGCCCTCAGTGTGGAAGGGATGGCCAGTCTCAAATTGGCCTTTTGAGTCACACTAGATGCTGTTTTAGGACCTCTTTCCAGAGCATGATACCATCGTCTCTTGAGACTGAAGGATGCCAATGAATGAATTCAGTTATGATCATTTTGGAACCCAAAGGTTTTCTTATTGGGTTGAACGACTGTTTCCTAATTTTCTTATTTTACAGAACTATTCATGCAAGGCTTAAATGCCGTTCTAGAAATGTTAAATCAGCCTCCACCAACGTTCAAAACAAATGCAATTCATATTCAGGAAGGTGTTGTGTGCATCTTTGATGCCTCTTGACTCTCATAGCTTATGCACACCTTTGCTGTGCCCACACACGCTTGATATGGGACTCCTATAAAACCCAGACACACACGCACACATTATGTATGTGTGCATACATGCGCAGGCATATATTTAATCACCAGCCTCTTGCTTTTGCTCACTTTATATCTTCGCAACACTAATTGGCGCTGTGTAAATGAAACAACCCACAAATTGCTGCGGCGCCAATAAATATTAATAAGTTATTGTTTGTTTTCTTTACCTTGCTTATGAATTCATACAAAGGCTAGGCAAAGACATTAACTCCAGCCTATTAATTGCCACCTGATAATTGCCACCTGATACTTTTCTCCTGCATAATTAGGTACCCATTAGTTCTAATCAAGTAGTTACTTAATTATTGCAGTAATTAGTCTAATGGACTAGCAAATTGAAGCTTTATCACTTTTGGAGACTTAATGTTCCTGACAGACTACTGTGAAAGTGTCAAAGTTCTTGATTCGAAAAACCTGCCCTTGCTGAACTTCGGCTTCCATCTCGGCTCTGCCCTATCATCGCCACAGATGCTGGTGGAGGTAAATTTGACGGTTCAACTGTGACAGAACATAAATCTCAGTCTCCCTCTCCCGCTCGCTTCTTTATCAGTTCCTCGGTTTCTCATTGCCCTCCATTCAAGCAAAAATATTGCTAAGAAATGGAATATCACAGCTTCCAAATCATACGTGACTTCTCGGCAGCTGCCCTTTCTAGAGTTCCCGGCAAGCCCTTCCTTGGCTCTCCATTTTTTTTTGTTGTTGTGGTTGTTGCCCGATTCAGAAAATGTCCTCGCTGCCTTACATCGCCTTACAATTTATCCCCCGACCGTCCTCAGCAAAATGCCCACTCAAGGTTTGCTTAGGCAAGCAGCATAAGTAGGATCCAACGCTAAACCAATAACCGTAAAATCAGCAGATGACAGATGACCGGCCAACCCGACCCACCAACGTGATAGACTTCATCAACAAAAGACGACAGAGGGATGTTATCTGAAATAAGCTAAATAATGACGTTGCCCCGAGGGGTAGTAACTCTTGTAGAAGTTTTATAGAAAGATTAGATGTTGCCCTCCATGGTTAACAAGGTGTCTTCCCAGCCTAGTGAAAAGGCGAGAGTTTGGCAGGGTGTCCATTCGGCTCCCCCCCAAATTATGATTTATTGGCATTTTGCGATCTACTCCAGTCACTTCCAAATGGAAGGTTAATGGATATGGAGAATGAGGGAGGCGGACATGGTAAAGACAATCCAAACAACCTCATGGTTATTTGGGTGGGGGAGGGGAGACAAGGAACAGCAATATAAAAAGCATCATACCCAAAAGCAATTAAGGAGAATATTTGTAGCAGATTTGTAGCTGAAATCCAGCAGGTTCTGACCGGTTCTGGAGAACCAGTAGTGGAAATTTTGAGTAGTTCGGAGAACCGGCAAATACTACCTCTGGCTGGTCCCAGAGTGGGGTGGGAATGGAGATTTTGCAGTATCCTTCCTCTGCCACGCCCACCAAACTACGCTCACCAAGCCACACCACGCCCACCAAGTCATGCCCACAGAACCGGTAGTAAAAAAAAATGGTTTACACCACTGATTTCTAGGGTCTCCTTTCAGGATTGACATGAGGTCTTTGGTGCTCTCTGAGCTTGGTTGTTATCTTGGAGATGTTTCTTTACCCAGCTAGATAACATCATAAGTGCTAGAGTGTTCACTGATGATGTTACCTAGTTTGGGTTAATGAAACATTTGCAAGAAAACAACCAAGCTCAGAGAGCACCAAGCCCCCCCCCCCCCAAAGCAATTTCCGGAACTTAACAAAAACCTTCCTTTCCTCCCAGAATGTATGACATCTCGACAGAATAATGGAAATAGCCCTTTTAAAATATCTTTGGGACCTTGGAGGCATCAGAGACAGTATCAGCTGTTCATGTACTTATGCTATTTCTGCCTTAATTAGTGAGACATGCTATTCGAAAATTTAAAAGCCACTAATCTTTATCTATACTGTTGAATTAACTGCAAATGAAGACAGCTGTTTCGCCCTCATCCCACACGGAAATCTGCATTTTAGACTATCTCTGGTAGACAGATGAAACAATACTTCCTTTTGTATCGCCTGTCCTTCCTACCACAACCAAGAACAAGTAGAAATAAGTTAGGACTTCAAAACTAGACGAGCTACTACATTTGCTGGTGGGCTGCTGATTATCTGATTGTCGATATGTGCTAATGTCCTGAAAAGAATTCAATGGATGAGGAAACAAGGAGGCTAAATGCCATAGATAAATCTGGCATTATTATTATTATTATTATTTGTCATCTTCATCCAGTTTGCTTTCAAAAATGTCCTTAATAGGAACAAAGTATGGCATTCTTAAACTGACTTCATGTTGAAGTGGCTGGGATGAATAGAGTCTACAGCAACAATCATTTTGGCATCTCAGAGCCGAAGAAGCTTCTTGGATGAGAAGCGAAATGTCTTCAAAGAAAAATAAGAAAGTCCAGTGAAAAAGCACCTTTGGGACAACTATGACCGGATGACTGAGAATCTCCATAGACAATCACCTCTACAGCAATGTCCAGTCCACCCACACCCTGAGTCCTAACCGAAAGCCCTATCAATTATGGAGCCATCCGGCGACAGGGAGCCGCAGCAGAGGGATGAAAGAGCCACATGTGGCTCCAGAGCTGCAGGTTGCTGACTCCTGGACTAAGGTTTCAGATCAGCATTCTTCCCAGACTTTTATCTGGAAAAAAGGAGGAAGTGAAGTCTCTGAGGCATTTGCCCAATCATAGTGTCTTCTGGAAATTCAGTCAAATAAAATGAGTGGAATTTTTTTTATTGCTTCCACTATGTAAAGAGAAAGATGCGGGTTCAGGGACAACACCAGGAGAAACTTAGTAAAGATCTGCTGAAACCTCTTTTGCAATTTCAATAACAGAATAACAGAGGTGGAAGGTGCCCTGGAGGTCTTCTAGTCCAAACTCTAGGAGACCCTAGACCAGTGTCGGTGAACCTTTTCAGCACCGAGTGCCGAAATGGGAACATGCAGGGGGGAGTCCCGGAAAGCGGAAGAGCAGCTGCCTGGCGCAGGCATGTGGGAGTGCCAGAAACTGGAAGAGCAGGTGAGCTTCTGGTTTCTGGCGCTTCCGTGTACATGAAGATCTGGCTGTCCAGACAAAAGACTGGCTGTCCAGACTCTTCTAAAAGCTTCCAGTGATGGAGTACCCACAACTTCTGGGTGCAAGCCATTCCAATTATCCTCATTGTTAGGTAGCTTCTCCTTAATTCCAGGTTGCTTCTCTCCTTGTTTAGTTTCTATCCATGGTTTCTTGTCTTTCCTCCTGGTGATTTGGAAAATAAACTGACACCCGCCCACCCCTCTTTTTTGGGACAACTTCTCCAAATTTATCTTGCCCAGGTTTCATTTTTCTAGATTATCTGAAGGGGGTTTGAGAGTTTCTTTCAACTTGGGCCAGTTTCTAAGATGGCTTTAGTGTTGGAAAAGGCATGGGAAGCTAATGCTGGTGCTGTTTCCTATGACTCATCATTGCATTGTTCTGAAGCCAAAGCGATTGCCTCCATTTCCCTGAATGTGAATCTGAAATTGAAATCTGAAAGGCCCAGGCTGGGGTGGGGGGTGGGGGGAACCTCCCTCCCTCCTGATGTCTTCCTTTGGGATCAACTAGAAGCCTGGAAAGGCGGAGAAGATTCCAAAGGGTGGAGAAATGACTGCGCCATGGAAGACTTGCACCCCGAATCCACAACTTTGCAACGAAGTGCAAGGAAACTATATTTCTGCCGTAAGAATCGCTCCCAAAATTCTCTCTCCAAGGAAAGCAATTTCAGAACCAAATTCTCTTTCATCAAACAGAATTAAAAACTCTGTGTGACACGAAACATGGTCATTAAGCATCTCCAGCCAACCAGAATGACCAATTTTCTTCCCCTCCGCTTCCCCTCCCATTTTGATCAATTTCTGAGACGAAGATAAAAAACAAACAAACTGGTAGCTGCACTTTCGCATGAAACCTTGACGTTATCTCTCATGTTGATCTGAGCTGGAGATGTTTTCTACCCCCTTTCCTCCAAGCCTCCCCATGTCAGATTAGTATCTTGATTGATCATTAAGCCTTTTGACAAGCATCAGCTGTCAAACATATTATGATTCATAGCATTTAAAGGACTTTTGACTTGAGAAGGTGATGGGGGCAGGAGAGAGAGAGCCATCATTATCCCATAAGTATCAGACAAAACATTTCTTCCATTTTATAAAACGTTGAGAGTAAGTAACAGGTATAGTATATAATTTATACTCTCAAATTTAAAGACAAGCTACCCAGAAAAAATGAGAAATTATCCTCTCTAAGGAGAAATTTTGGGCACTTCAGCCATGTCAGCATCTTGTGAAGCCTTTGGTCACTCCCCAAAATCAATACAATAGATCGATCAATCAATCAGTAAAAGAGATAAATATTGATTTGATTGTTCCAAATCAATGAAGCCTGCAGGCTCTGACAATCAAGAGATGCAGAATACAGATTAATAGCACTAGCAGTTAGCAAATAGCACTTGAGACTTATATACCGCTTTATAGTCCTCTTTAAGCGGTTTACAGAGTCAGCATATTGGCCCCAACAATCTGGATCCTCATTTTACTGACCTCAGAAGGATGGAAGGCTGAGTCGACCTTGAGCCGGTCAGAATTGAACTCCTGGCAGTGGGCAGAGTCAGCCTGCAATACTGCATTCTAACCACTGCAAACGATGGATGGATGGATGGATGGATGGATGCATGGATGGGAGGGAGGGAGGGAGGGAAGGAGGGAGGGAGGAAGGAAGGAAGGAAGGAAGGAAGGAAAGAAGGAAGGAAGGGCAATAGCAATAGCACTTAGGCTTATATACTGCTTCACAGTGTTTTACAGCCCTCCCTAAGTGGTTTACAGAGTCAGCCTCTTGCCCCCAACAATCTGGGTCCTCATTTTACCCATCTTGGAAGGATGGAAGGCTGATTCGACCTTGAGCCGGTGAGAATCAAACTTGTGGCAGTCAGCAGAATTAGCCTGCAATACTGCATTCTAACCAGAGGTGGCTTTCACATATTTTTACCACTGATTCGCCCCATGTGTGCGCCTGGCCTCCAAAATGTGGCTGAATAGGATGGCATAGCACCGGGACAGGTGGGCAGCCTACCTGCGATCGCTGCTACCAGTTCGCCCAAATCGGTCTGAACCAGCTGAATACCACCACTGATTCTAACCACTGCACCATCCACAGCTCTTAACAGAGTTAGAAAGGACCCTGGAGATCTTCTAGTCCAATCCCCTGCTCAAGCAGGAAACCCTATATCATTTCAGACAAATGCTTGTCCAGTCTCTGCTTAAAAACTGCCAGTGTTGGAGCACCCACAACTTCTGGAGGCAAGTTGTTCCACTGATTAATTGTTCTCACTGTCAGGAAATTTCTCCTTAAGTTCTAGGTTGCTTCTCTCCTCAATTAGTTTCCATCCGTTGCTTCTTGTTCCTGCCTTTCGGTGCTTTGGAGAATAGATTGACCCTCCCCTCCCCTCTTCTTCAATATCAGCCCCCGAGATATTGAAACTCTGCTATCGTGTCAGCCCTTCTTTTCATTAAACTGGAGACAGAGAAGAGGGACAGCAACAGAGGAGACCCTCACGGCCAAGAGCCATGAAGAGCAAAGCTGCCCAAGACAAAGATTGACTGATCTCACTACAGATCAGATGGATGGCTCTAAATGACCTGGAAAGTGGCTCCCTGAACCTTCGGCTTCAGCCTTAAGAGCAGCTGCGACTACTCGCACTTCTGAAGCAGTTATTAGCGGCTGAAGTAGCACTTGTCAAACAATGCTTCAGTTTCCAGTAATGATTTAACAGCATCCGCAGGAGGAAAGGTTACCCGCGCTTTCAGCACCTGGCTGGCCGCTGACACTCAAAGGATGTAATTGGTAGATTCAGAGCAGAGGTAGGTGGCAGAGGTAGAGAAGGAGAAGAGGTCAGTGGCAGGGAATAGAGGCTCCCATATGAAGCAAAGGGCCTTGGGGAGCCAGACTAAAACCAGTGGCGCGATGCACAAGGAACCTGCAGTGCAATCATTTTTTTTTTAATTTGATTTATATGCCGCCCTTCTCCGGAGACTCAGGGCGGCTTACAGTGCGTTAAGCAATAGCCTTCATACTTTTGTATATTTATACAAAGTCAGCTTATTGCCCCCACAAACGGGTCCTCATTTAACCTACCTTAGAAAGGATGGAAGGCTGAGTCAACCTTGAGCCTGGTGAGATTCGAACTTACAGTAATTGCAGACAGCTGGTGTTAATCACAATGCTTTTAGTCTGCTGAGCTACCAGGCAAAACCTGGTATGCAAAAACATCCAGACGGGAGCTGCTCCTTCTGCTTTACTGGTCCCTCTCTAAAGCTGACCATTTGTGTAAAATAGGAAAGACGCGGTGGCTCAGTGGCTAAAGCGCTGAGCTTGTTGATCGAAATGTCGGCAGTTCAGCAGTTCGAATCCTTAGTGCCACGTAACGGGGTGAGCTCCCGTGATTTGTCCCAGCTTCTGCCAACCTAGCAGTTCGAAAGCACATAAAAAAGGCAAGTAGAAAAATAGGGACCACCTTTGGTGGGAAGGTAACAACGTTCCGTGAACCTTTGGCATTGAGTCATGCCGGCCACATGACCACGGAGATGTCTTCAGACAGTGCTAGCTCTTCGGCTTTGAAATGGAGATGAGCACTGCTCTCTAGAGTCAGGAACAACTAGCACATATGTGCAAGGGGAAGCTTTACCTTTATCTTACCTAGGAAAGAGGACAAGAAATGTGTGTTAAGGTTATAAGTTGGCAATAAGGAAATCTTCTACCCTGGGCCCTTTTTTTGGGGGGGGGGGGAATGCATTCCCTCTTGACCCATCCTCTGTTGTAAATCAAAGCCAACAACAGCACAAATGGAAAGCTATGTTCATATTACCTGTTGTCCAGCTGGGTGATCTCCGAGCAGCCAACTGAGTGTCTTCGTTCAGCCGCCAGTGAGCTGTCAGCACTCTCCAATTAACCATGTTTAATCTGGGTGGGCATGGAGGAATCGTGTCAGCAGGCAAAGCGAATTCTCTAAAAGGAGTTTTGACTGCAACAGCGAGGAAGGAAGAACAGGTAAACTGTGTTTGTTGAGGTTTTGCTTCCGGAGAGATTGTCCTGAAAATGAAATGCAAAAAAAAAACCCCAACCCTTCTCTTTGGTTCAGCAGATAACTTTTTAAAAAAGGCATAGTATTGTTGAAGAGTTTTGAATTGAAAAATACATACCTCTTGGGGCAAAATTCAGGAATATTGAAGGACAAATGTGGATATTCACCTGCTAAGCAAGTTCACATGGAAATCTCCAACTAAATAAATTGGTTTTCTGCCCTTATTTATTGATTTGTTTGTTTGTTTGTTTGTTTGTTTGTTTGTTTGTTTTATGGGTAAGGGGTTTTAAATTGGGGGAAGCCAATATAGATTTAATTATGTTTTAAATTATTTTAATGTTTATATTGTATGTTTTTTAATCCTGGCTGTTCACCGCCCCGAGTTCTTCGGGAGAGAGGCGGTATAAAAATTAAATAAATAAATAAATAAATAAATAAATAAATAAATTTATTAAATTTTTATACTGCCCTTCTCCCGAAGGACTCAGGGCAGTGTACAGCCATATTAAAACAAACATATACCCATAAAATTTAAAAACAATTTAAAATATATAAAATTTTGGCCCTTATGTTAAAAGCTACAAACCCCCAATTAAAATTCGTTTTCTAAGCCAGCCCGGCCTGTTGGAACAAAAGAGTCTTAAGGGCACGGCAAAAGGTACGTAGGTCGGGGATCATACAAATCTCTGGGGGCAGTTCATTCCAGAAGGCAGAGAGGACAGAGAAGGCTCTCCCCTGGGTGTCACCAGTCAACATTATTTGGCCGACGGCACCCTGAGGAGTCCCTCTCTGTGGGAGCGTATTGGCCGGTGGGAGGCTATCGGTGGCAGAAGGTGATCTCGTACATACCCAGGTCCTACGCCATGGAGCGCTTTAAAGGTGGTAACCAACACCTTTATGAATGAAGGTATCTCTCTCCCAGCATCTTGAAACATGGCGTTGAAAATTTTGACTACCTGTTGCCTGTTTGACAGGAACGCAGCTATCCACTTATGCAGGGATCCAGAAATGCCATAAGATTTGATTTTTAGAAGTAGTTTGTTGTGTACCACTGAATCAAAGGCTTTACAGAAGTCTATATAAATTGTGTCTATTGCTTTACCCTGGTCGAGTTGTGTAGTCCATATGTTTTTGCAGTGTAAGAGTTGCAGATTGCAGGACAAAATTACCTCGTGCATGTTTCCACAATCTGTGGTCCTTCAAGTGCATTGGACTACAATTTTCAGAATTTGTCAGACATACTGGGAAGTTCAACACAGCTGAAGAACACCAGAATTGGAAAACCTGATTCCTTTATATCAATATCAATTTTCAGGGAGCTTCCTAATTCCTCATTTAGAATGTGGTCTTATTTCTTGGTTATCCCCTGACACAATAATAAATTGATGATATCCCTTGATTATTCCTTAATTTTTTATTGATTATATGCCATCATGTGATTCTTAGTGTCCACATAGGTATTCTCCATGAGAAATTGTTCCTAACTTGGTCTTTCAGGTTATCTCTTAATAGCGCAATCCTCTTATAAATATTCCATTAAAATAAAGGAAGACATTTTCATTCATTTTTTTTAAAAAAATGTGTTTGGTTTCATGTATAGACTGCTTGAATTTCACACCTAGGCAGAGCTTAGTAAGTTAGGACAACTCATTTAATAATGAAATTGAGTGAAATGTTCTCCCACTTCTTATAAACCAGAAAACCCCAGCTGTTGCCTCAAAAATGTCAATTAGTTGGGGCTCAGAATTTTATTTCTTTCATTAATGCATGGAAGTATTTTATATCACTTCTAAGGTCTAACAAAACACCACCAAACCAAGGAAATCGGACACATTGTATAAGAAGCAGAATAAAAATACTTTCTCTGTTGGTCTACACACCACCGAAGATGGATCCATCTCTTTCAAAAGACAATTTGTAACGGTGAATTGTGTCCATTCCACCATCCTAATATCTTTTGCTGCTGTGATACACAACAAGCTGGCCTCCAGAAGTTGTGGGTGCTCCATCACTGGAGGTTTTTAAGAAGAGATTGGACCGCTATTTGTCTGGAAAGTTATAGTGCAGTGATGGCTAACCTTTTTGCCGTCGTGTGCCAAAAGCAGGGGGAGCGCAGGGAGTCGTGCATAGGCGTGCCCACACCCGTAATTCAATGTTCCCCGTACCACTCCCCTGCACATGCACACGCGATCCCCCCCCATGCTCCCCCGCTTTTGACATGCGACTGCAAAAAGGTTACTGGTGGGCCCAGTAGGCCTGTTATTTGCCCTTCCCAGACTCCAGAGGCTTTCTTGAAGCCTGGGGAGGGCAAAAACAACCTTCCCCACCTGCCCGGAGGCCCTCTAGAGGCTGGAAATGGCCCATTTCCCAACTTCCGGTCGGCCCAGAAGGCCCAAAGATCAGCTGGCCAGCATGCACTTGTATGCTGGAGCTGAGCTAGGGCAGCGCTTGCGTGCCCACAGATATGGCTCGCGGTGCCATAGGTTTGCCATCACAGTTATAGTGTCTCCTGCTTGAGCAGAGGGTTGGACTAGAAGACCTCCAAGGTCCCTTCCAACTCTGTTAGTCTATATTCTAATCACTTCCAATACAGTTGTCACCCAATACAGTAGGTAGATTAAGGACTTGATTTATCAGAACTCAATTTAGGAGAAAAAAAAAATTCGATCTGGACAGCCACCTGAAATAAGAAACAAGTCTATTGACTCTGAAGTAGATGAAGCTCTTTATCCATAGTATTTGCATCAGTATACATCATCTGTGTAATGATATAATGACACAGTTTGTTATTTGCCTGGTGATGCTATTATGCAAATGACACAAATGGACACAAATGAGATAAATTGACGTATATTATGTAAATTGCTATGACTTATAAACTTTCAGGTTTAATGAATATTTAAGAATAACAAGCATCCCCTTCCTTCTCAATGGTCTATTAAGTCAATGTTTTATTGACTATTCATATCAGAGGAGTGCATTTATGGCTTCCCAATGGTGACTTTACAAGTATGCCGTCATACTGTGTTGGTTGGGTGATCTTGGGAGGAGTGTACATATATTTCTGGTAGGACAACCCAAAGTGTGAAGGACATCTTAGCTGCCCAGCTAAAGTCAAGGACGTATCTGTTTCCAAATATGATTTGATTGCTTATTTGTACCCTATGACTATCATTAAGTGTTGTACCTTATGATTTTTGATGAATGTATCTTTTCTTTTATGTACACTGAGAGCATATGCACCAAAGACAAATTCCTTGTGTGTCCGATCACACTTGGCCAATAAAGAATTCTACTCTACTCTACTACTCTGCTCTATTCTATTCTATTCTATTTTCTCTCTTCTCTTCTCTTCTCTTCTCTTCTCTTCTCTTCTCTTCTCTTCTCTTCTCTTCTCTTCTCTTCTCTTCTCTTCTCTTCTCTTCTCTTCTCTTCTCTTCTCTTCCCTTCCCTTCCCTTCCATTCCATTCCATTCCATTCCATTCCATTCCATTCTATTCATCTGTTCAGGGCAGCAGTTATTCAAACATATAGAATAGATGGTACCAGGCTCAACAGTAGTAATTGCAAGAGGGATCTTGGAGTCCTAATGGATAATCACTTGAATATTAGCCAAGCAGACTGCTGCAGCTGCCGAAAAAGCCAATGTAATTCTAGGTTGCATTAACAGAGTGATAGAATCAAGATTCTGTGGAGTATTAGTATTAGTTATAAAGCCTTGCATCCAGGTTTGGTCACCATATTATAAAAATGTTATTGAGACTCTGGAAAGAATGCAGATAAGAGGAACAAAGCTGCAGGATAAAAGATATGAAGAACGGTTGCAGGAATTGGGTGTGTCTAGTTTAATGAAAAGAAAGACAAGGGGTGATATGACAGCAGTCTTCCAATATCTAGGGGGCTGCCCCAAAGAAGAGGGGCTCAAATATTCTCCAAAGCAGCCTTCCAACTCTGTTATTCTCTTAAGATGTATATGAAAGACAAGATAAAAGCCAGAGGAAACTCTGGTGGAGGTCCGTAGCGGTCCTGATGTGCAAATCGGTTGTCCGTCCTGGGTATAGGGGTGAAAGACTAATCAAATGATCTAGTAGGTGGTTCCCTCTGAAGTTTCCCTCAGGATAGCTGGCGCTCACGGGCACAAGGCTGTCACAGTTTTATCTGGTCAAGTGAATGATTAGAGGTCTTGGGGCCGAAACAATCTCAACCTATTCTCAAACTTTAAATGGGTAAGAAGCCTGGCTCGCTGGCATGGAGCCGGGCGTGGAATGCGAGACACCTAGTGGGCCACTTTTGGTAAGCAGAACTGGTGCTGCGGGATGAACCGAGCGCCGGGTTAAGGCGCCCGATGCCGACGCTCATCAGACCCCAGAAAAGGTGTTGGTTGATATAGACAGCAGGACGATGGCCATGGAAGTCGGAATCCGCTAAGGAGTGTGTAACAACTCACCTGCTGAATCAACTAGCCCTGAAAATGGATGGCGCTGGAGCGTCGGGCCCAAATACAAATAAGGTGTCTCAAATCCATCACTTGCTGCAGTGCCCGAGTACCATCTCAAGGTAGCCCCATCAAGAAAATATTGCAGTCGCCACCTGGGAGGTGCCCATGGGTGGGCTGCTGGGGGTTCGCAGGGGTTTGGGAGAACCTCTAGCTAAGATTCTGTGCAGTTTGGAGAACCCCCAAATCCCACTCCTGGCTGGCCCCGCCCACCCTGCCCCATCCCTCCCAGGAGTCCCCATGTGGCCCGTTTTGGATGTAGATAAGTGCAGGGCACATGTGGAGGCTCGGGGACAGCAAAAAACAGGCCTACCAGAAGTTTGGGAAGGCCAGAAATGGGCCTATTTCCAGCCTCCAGAGGGCCACGCCCACCATTGCCACGTTCACTCAGCAACTGGGCAGAGAACCCCTTACTAAAATTTTTGAAGCCCACCCCTGGAGGTGCCTATATACCTGCGGCACACCTTTTCCTCATGGTTCAACCAACAGATTAACCAAGATCACTCTTTGGCCACCACAGCCAAAGAAGGCAAAAATAAACATGCAAGACCCAGCCGTTTCCTTGAAAAAAAGAAAAGAAAACCCTTTCCTTCCTAGAAAAGAGAATTCCAGCTTGCTAAAAGGACACGCTGTCGTAGCTGATCCTCCTGAGAGATGCATTCAGTCAGAGCAAACGCTGCTGGCATGGCTCCCAGACATCTCTGTCTGAAGTCTAAATACGCCGTTCCCCAAAGACGCTTCTCCAGGGTGAAGGATTGGTGGAATCACAGCATCTTCCAGCTGCCCTGTAGGAAAAAGGAGATCACAGGGTGATTTTCTCCAGGGGGCAATTCCTGTGGTTGGATCATTTATCTAGGGAAGGAGGGATAGCCGTGTTTCAAACAACGATACTGTTCCTTTACATGCTTTATAAACAGGCTGACGCCAGGCTCCATTCAGGTGCTGTGCGAGCTGTACAAGCGACCTCGGGCTATAGCGTGTATATGCGTGTCCTTCTGCTTCTCCCTTCTGACAAACAGCAGTTTTGTGAGATCAAAGGCAAGTTCCTTCAATGGAAAGGGGTGGCGGTGGTGTTTGTGCCTCGGATGGACAAAATTGATCCTTAAAAATAAAGTGTTGCTTTGGAAGGAATTAAGCAGCCTAGAGTCAAGATGAAAGCACTTCTGGATTGTTTGCCCAATTTGTGCTTGAGTTAAGAGTATTTGTGGGAATTGTCTCCATATCAGGGTTTTTTTTTTCAGTACTACTTGGCATACTCCTCCTCCTCCCTTCTTCTTCTTCTTCTTCTTCTTCTTCTTCTTCTTCTTCTTCTTCTTCTTCTTCTTCTTCTTCTTCTTCTTCTTCTTCTTCCTCCTCCTCCTCCTCCTCCTCTTCCTCCTCTTCCTCTTCCTTCTCCTCCTCCTCCTCCTCCTCCTCCTCCTCCTCCTCTTCTTCTTCTTCTTCTTCTTCTTCTTCTTCTTCTTCTTCTTCTTCTTCTTCTTCTTCTTCTTCTTCCTCCTCCTCCTCCTCCTCCTCCTCCTCCTCCTTCCCCCTCCTCCTCCTTCTCCCCCTTCCTCCTGATGGTTTTATATTAACCATCAAGAGCAAGATCATGACATGCTGGTTTGTCCCCCCAATAGAAAGAGAAAATGGGGGCTTAGGTTGCTGTTATTTGTAAAAATAATAAAGGTGGGATATGAACTAATAAATACTTCCTTGAGCATCATGAACTCTGGTACTTCCTTGATGTAGAGCAATTCATCAATCACCTCCCCATATCAAAGAAGGGAAAGGCAGTGCCCCACAATAACGCATCTCACAGAAGCATACTCATACATGCATTCTTAGTATTTAAAATCGGTTCCTAGCCCTTCCCAAACTGATAGAAAATATTTGCAACTCAGGTGGTAGTTATTGGATGTTGGTGGTGGCTTGTTGTTTAGCTTCTGAATGTTTCATCACCAGGCTAGGTGACATCCTCAGCGGGGCTTCCATTGAAGCGTCTTGTTTCAGTTCTCCACTTTTATTCGTCTCATTGGTCATGTGGTTATGGGTTGTGTGGCCAGCTGGTCATGCTGTGGGATATGCTGGGTGTCCCATGGATTTGGAGCCAGCCTACAAACCCATAAGGAGCCAATGTAAGAATTGAGCGGTCAACCAATGATGGAACTGTCCACCTCTTCACTTGGTGAACTTCACATGACATCACCAGCCAATCACAGGACCACATGCGATCAATAAAAGTGGAGAAGAACTGGAAACAAGATGCTTCAACCAAAGTCCCACTAAGGATGTCACTTATGTTCAGAACCTAAACAGAAAGCCCAGAGAACAAACCATCACCAACACTTTCCCAAACTTCTTAGTAGCTACCGTGTTTCCCCGAAAAATAAGACCGGGTCTTATATTAATTTTTGCTCCGAAAGATGCATTAGGGCTTATTTTCTAGTTAGGTCTTATTTGGGGGAAAATATGGTACTAAATACATCCATCTGGCTGACAATCTTAACTGGGGCTTATTTTGGGAGTAGGGCTTATATTATGAGCATCCTGAAAAATCATGCTAGGATTTACTTACTTATCTTTTATTGAATAGCCCGAAGGCCCTTTCAAAAAGAAAAAGAAAAAGATAAAACAAACAGTTACAGAAATAAGTCTAAAAATATGATATATCACATTAAAATTTAACAATATCAAAGTTCAATAACTAAATTTCCAAAACTAGATAACCCAAATAAGATAGCTCCTCTCTAAGTCAGCTCATCTTTCTTACAATCAATGAAATTCTTTTCAATATAACTGGCTCGTATTGCTGTCATCCTTTTAAGATAGCTAGGACTTATTTTCCTGTTGGGTCTTATTTTTGGGGGAAACAGGGTATTTTAGTGAGCCACGTTGGCCCTGTAAAGTACATTAGAGAAGCTGAGTCAAATTTGGGGGCAGTATGGTGAAAAGCTGGGTTTCTGCCAGAAATTGGAACAAGGACTGTTTGTTTTTTAAAAAATGTAAATTGGATCTAAAGTAATTTTCTGCTAGTGCTATAATTTCCTAAATGCAATTCCCTGAATTCTCAGGCTGTAAGGGCAAGATGCTAAAAATAGCAGAACCTGCTAAAACTGGTTTGCTGCAGAACTGTAGGGATTCCTTACACAAACTTGTGATGGGGTAGAGACACCCTTAAAACACCAAAAGAGAATAACGGAAAATAAAATATAGAATAAATAACCCTGTATATTCCTTCATACCAAATTTTCTTTCACCTCTGGCTCTGTCCAGCAATGTTACATTCCATCTACCTAAATTAATGTGATATTAATGCAACAGGATAGACCAATAATGGCTAACCTTTTCCAGATCGAGTGCCCAAAGCACGCACGCATACACAGCCAACCCCCCCCCAATGCAATGTGCATGTGCCCCACATACCCCCTGCACATGCTCTGCACCCATGCATGTGCGTGCCCCACCACATGTGTGCAGCCCCCCACACATGCATGAGCACCTCCCCATGAACCATCCCCCATGCATGAGTATGTGCCCCCCACATGCACGAGTGGTCCCCCCACATGCCCCACTCCCATGCCTGCACAGCAGAGACCCAACAAACAGCTTGCCAGCGGGAGGCACACGCGGAGGCACGCACACATGCATGGTGGAGCTGAACTGGGGCGACGGCTCGCATGATCAGAGAGAGGGCACTGCATGCCACCTGTGGCATGCATGTGATAGGTTCCCCATCACAGGGATAGACAATCCTTATTTAAATGATATTTATTTAAGGCATGGAGTTTGTTATGCCAGATCTCGGGACAGCAACCAGTTTGGAGGAGTCAAACCCTAATTCTATACAGATAGCCCTTGACTTACAACAGTTCGCTTAGTGACCAGAGTTACAATGGCATTAAAAAAAAGTGACTTATGACCGTTTTTCACACTTACAACCATTGCTGCTGCATCCCCACGGTCACATGATTTACATTCGGATGCTTGACAACTGACTCACATTTATGACAGTTGCAGTGTCCCAGGTGTCATGTCATCCCCTTTTGCAACCTTCTGTCAAGCAAAGTCAATGGGGGAAACCCGATTCACTTAACAACTGTGTTACTAATTTAACTACTGTGTTAAGGATATTGTTGTGTTAACCAACCAGCAGAGCAAGTGCACAGAGAAATGGTATTGAGAGCAATGAATACAATACATACAAACTGATTTAACAAAGCTTTTACTTTGTAGTGAAAAACAGTTGCATAGTCTTTTAGTCAATCCAAGTCTTTAGCCATTCAAATCAGTCTGAAGTTACAGATGTCTTCTTACCAGACAAACAGCAGTAGTTAATAAACAGCAATTTAACGCTGGTAACAAATCACAATGGTAGCATATCCATCCACGATGAGAGCAGTTCCAACCAACAAGTTAAGCAACAAGTCAAGCAATGATGAGAGGAAGTCCAACAATGACTATAGCTCGGCTTCCTTCTTATATACAGTTTACACTAGTAATTATCCACTTAAGATAAGTAAAGTCAGCAGTGCAATGACTCAACAGTACAATTAGGATAATTGCAGTCAGCATTCAGTCAGCAGTCATTAGTCATTACAATGACTCAGCAGTACAATTACTCAGCATTACATCTTAAAGTTACAGAACTCATTTAAAGTGATAGAACACGTATATTGCCTGGACAACTTGTTAGACTTATACCATATCCTAACAAACTGCAGTGATTTGTTTAACAAATGTGGCAAGAAAAGTTATAAAATGGGGCAAAACTTTACTTAACAACAGTTCTCACTTGGCAACTTCAATTTTGGGCTCAATTGTGGTCATAAGTTGAGAACCACCTGTATTTTAGCACCCTGGCATGAAATACCAGATTGTTGGGGGAAATAGGCAAATAATGCTGCCATTATAACCCCCCCAGAGAGTGGTGTAAAGCGCTATATAAAGTGGTATATATACACCTTTCATTCAAAGCATGGCAATTAAAGTATGAAGCGGGCAAGAGATGATGGATGGATGATTCCTCTTTTTTGTTGTTGTTCTGAGTTGCTTTTTTCTCTCTCTCTCTCTCCCTCCCTCCCTCCCTCCCTCTCTCTCTCTCTCTCTCTCTCTCTCCTTTTTTTAATGTTTTTTAGGCAGGCAACATGATTAGAAGTTAGACAGGAAAGAAAGGAAATCTTTCTTAATAAAGGCTGACATGATTGAAAGCTAGAATAAGTGATAGAAATAAGGGGAATATTAATGTATACATTTTTGTTTTATAAAATGAATAATAATGAGAAAATGTGGAATAATTGAATAATGACAGGTTGAAACCTAATATAGACGCATATTGTTAGAAATACATAAGTTGATTGGATGTAATCATTGTGTTTAATCTGATCAGTTTCATTTGTATTGGAATGTATGATGCCCAGATGCCACACTGTTCCCGCATAAATTTGACATTTTTATAAAAAAAATTAAAAACCTTAAAAAAAAAAATAAAGTGGTATATAGACCTAAATGCTACTTCTATTGCTAATATGAAAAACGGGAGCGGACTATATAAACTATCAGGATTTTTAGTTGATTTTGGCAAAAAAAGATACAGGGACATCATCACAAAGTACCATCACAAAGCACAATTGTGCTGCTCCTGTGGCTTGTTTCAGCGGCCTCCAAAGAGGTGGTTGGGCGGTACAGGAATGGAGTCATCAGCTCCAAGGAATTCTGCTGGACAGGTTTGGCCCCAGTAGTTTTCCAAGAAAACCTGGATCTATCCCCTGAGATTTCTTTCTCGGGTCTACAGAATCCCTCTTTTCTTTCTTTCCTTCCTTCCTTCCTTTAGCTTTTATGGAAAGAGCGTTGCCTGAAGAGACGTGGCACCAGGCCAGCCGTTTGTGTGTTTCGACAAGCCTTCTGAGAATAACTTTAGTTAAACATTGTTGTGCTACAGTAGATAGTTGCCCGTGATCTCGGCAGGAAAACTATGGAGAATATTGGCTGATCTCCATGAGGCTCAGCGGTGCACTCATCTCGTTCATTTCCCATGTTCAGATCGAAGAGGGATAACAATTATGATAAAGCTATCGCATCTCGGGACCGCACATGGAATCAAAGGAGAGGGGTCCCGGTTAGCTATTTGTTATGTGCAGCTGTACAAATTTCAGTCGGTTGAGAAAGAGAGAGAGAAAGAGAGAGAGAGAAAGAGAAAGGGAGGGAGAGAGGGAAAGGGAGAGGGAGAGGGGAAAGGGAAAGGGAAAGGGAAAGGGAGGGGGGAGAGAAAGGAGAGAGAAAGAGAGAGAGAGAGAGAGAGAGAGAGAGAGAAAGAGAGAGAAAGAGAAAGAGAGAGAGGGAAAGAGAAAGGGAGAGAGGGAGGGAGGGAGAGGGAAAGGGAAAGGGAAAGGGAGAGGGAGAGGGGAAAGGGAAAGAGAAAGGGAAAGGGAAAGGGAGGGAGGGAGGGAGGGAGGGAGGGAGAGGGCAGGAGGGAGTCAGAAAAAGATGTTTTTCCAAGCTCTACATTACACTATGACAATTCCTTGCAATTCAGGGGAGATCTATTGCTCCTCAGACAATTAGAATTTGTCAACTTTTACGTGCACCAAGCTGTGATTAACAAAGCATGCAAACTGACTGAATTCAGAAACTTAGCACCACCCTCTCCCAAGGGCTCCAAATTTCCCATTACAAGTTGCAGTGACCTGTAAAATCAAGCTGTATGGTACCTTTTAAAAAAAAAGGAGGAGGAGGAGGATTTAAAGAATAATAATAATAAAAAAAACCTCACTTCTATAATGCTGGCCAAATAGAATTTTTTCTTTTAGTGATTCAAGAAATAGGAATAAATAGACATTTCCAGAAAATTTAACGTTCCTCAGAAGGATAGTTCCCTGATAGCTTTCTCTCCTTTGCAGCAGCCACTTACAATGGACATTAACTGGTAAGAGAAAGTGAACTTCATTAACTCACCAATTTAATTACTTTTTACTAAAGCTTCAAGCCTCTTCCATAGATGTAATGCTTAAAAGGTATTAATTTGGATAGGTCTGATGGTTCATGGAGGTCCTACATTAAGATGGCTCAGGACCAGGGTACTTACGAGACCGCCTCCTGCCACCAATAGCCTCTCACCAACCAGTTCGCTCCCATAGAGAGGGACTCCTCAGGGTGCCGTCAGCCAAACAATGTCGACTGACGGCCCTCAGGGGGAGAGCCTTTTCTGTGGGGGCACCTACCATCTGGAACGGGCTTCCCCCAGAGTTACGAAACATCCAAGACTTACGCATATTCCGCCGTGCCCTGAAAACGTTTCTATCCCAACAAGCTGGTCTGGCCTAACTCTCCCTTTTAAATTGGCTTTTAAATTGGCTTTTAAATCGGGTTTTAGACCTCTTTTAGATAAATTTGGATGTTTTAATCTTTGAGACAAATTACTTAATCTGTTTTTTAATAGTTTTTAACTTCTATATGTATTTGTATTTATTATGGCTGTTCACCGCCCTGAGTCCTTCGGGAGTAGGGTGATATACAAATATGATAAATAAATAAATAAATAAATAAATAAATAAATAAATAAATAAATAAATAAATAAATAAATAAATAAATAAATAAATAAATAAGATCCACCTCAATATTACCATCCATGTCTTCTCCTGCAATCGAAAAGTACATAGATATCAGATCTCCAAAGAAGAGTCCAGAAAGCCCCCTTTTAAGCTTGCACATGTTACCATGTCTTCAGTTTCTCCTCCTTTTCTTACTGTGCTTTTTTTTTTTTTGCAATAACACCTTTTATTGGATGCTATGGACGCTGCAAAAATAGAATATATTTCAGATTAACAAAACGATTGTTTGCAAATACTAGATAGAATTAGAACATTAACTAGATCATGGAAACAGGATGCTTCAGACATACTGTCAGACCTGGAAGCCATCTTTTATATTTGGGCCTTCAGGCCTGCCACATTTTTTCTGTGGGAAAATGGAAGGAGGGGTTGCATATCAACTGATATGTAGTCCAAGTAACACCCCCAATGATTCGGGTTAATGTCAGGGTTCCAAGTGACACCCCCAACAAAAGAAGACTCCAAGGCTTGAGTTTCCTCAAAGTTCCTTTTTATTGAAGATGTCATATTGGCACATATGGGAAAACCCGAATCTGAAAGTTTCCAGGTTTTCCCCACCCAAAAGAAAGTTCAAGTCTCTGCCCAGAACTCATCACATGGTCCAATCATCCACCGTTCAAACTGGAGACATCTCCCAGTCATCCGACTCCAGGTGCCAGAGCAAGGAGTCCTTGACTCTCTGAGAAAGGAATGTATTTTGACTACATGTCACCCATACTCTATGCAATCCCCCCTCCCATTTTCCCACACACACATGTTCATCCTTGAATGACTGAAGTATCAAGCACCTGGGAATGTAAGCTCTCTTTATATGTTTACTCACACCCGTGCTTACAGATTTCTGTATCCTGTCTACGGAGAGAGGACTGCAACAGATGCAAATTGCAAAATTTGCAGGAGTCAATTAGCACAAAGAATATAATTTGACTCGTTTGCACAGTGACACCGTGGAGGCTCCTGACATCCTCAGATCTTCTCCTGGAGGTTTAAATACGACGCGCTTGGCTTCCAAATGCTAAGCCGTGGCACCCCAGTGCTCCACCTGTTTCAAAGAGGGACATCATGACCTGTTCAAAAACCGTTCATGTGGTAAGAAATTACTAAAAGGGGCAGCGAGATGCGCTAGCTGGCATTTAGCAAATTAGCTTGCATGATAAACAGTCATTTTCGGATGTTCAGTGGGAAAGAAAAAGAAGTTGAGTAGAGGCAGCCTTTCGGCATAAAAAGATTTCACACGAGAATGCTGTCAGCAGACAAATTGGGCTGATGTGGGTTTTTTTTTTTTTTCCCCTGAGATGTAACAGAAGCATAAAAAAAAAAAAAAAACTCCGGGTCTGAGCGAAGTTACATTACTTAAATGCACATTGATTATAGATAGAATTGTGCTTTGCGAAAGACAGATGATTCTGTGCCGGTGTATTGAGCGAGCATGCCTTTGGGTTATGTATATACACCTCCCAAGGACTCTGGTAAAAAATTTCCATCGTGTTCCCTGTATGACACTGATGTGTGAAAATTGACATGAAGATCTGAAAATTGGGATGGAGAGAGCCCAAGCATAAAATAACTTCAATTTTGTGCTCTCTTTAACTCTCCAAGGAATGGTCTGCTGGATTGACCAACACAACACAAATGAGTAAAAGCTAGAGACAGAAAGGGAGGGAGAGAGGGAGAGAGAAAGAGAAAGAGAGAGAGAGAGAGAGAGAGAGAGAGAGAGAGAGAGAGAGAGAGAGAGAGAGAGAGAGAGAGAGAGAGAGAGAGGAGGAGGGAAAGAGGCGGGGGGAAACCCACCAAGAAGGATAGGAGTTATTAAACAGAAAAACCTCTCCTCATTCACAGAGAGAAAGGATGATCAATGGATTTAGTCAGTGAGAAATTCAAGCAGAAAATTGCTCCTGTTTTTTTTTTTTTTTTATCTGAGAGGCAGGAAGTTTAACGGAGGGAAAAAAACCCAGAATTTTCTTTCAAGTTTTCTTGAAAGCAATAAATAAATAAATAAGCGCTGGAAGGGAAGGGGTAGCAGGAGAAGGCAACCTTCTGGGACAGCGGTTTGAGGGCTCCTAACAGATCCAAGATAAATTTTAGATCCTAGCAGGAAAGCTTCGTGGCATAGAGTGGTTGCCGATTGAGAGGGGGTCCTTGTATTTTAAAATCAGAAAGACGTGGGTATCATCAGATGGAGGGTTACAATGCTTGTTGCAAGAGCAAACGAAACTCCAAAAGAAACGTAAGGTGCCTCTGGTTGCACTGAATGCGATTCTGCGAAGATGGAGGAAAGTTGAATGGGATTTCACGGAGGAAGAAAAAAGTGATGAGAAACTTTGGTGCAATTTCAATCAATCAGAATAGAGCTGGAAGGGACCTTGGAGGTCTTCTAGTCCAACCCTCCTATTACCATTCCAGACAAGTGGCTTTCCAGTCTCTTCCTAAAAACCTTCAGTGGTGGAGCACCCATGACTTCTGAAGGCAAGCTGTTCCACTGGTTAATTGTCCCCACTGTTAGAAGGTTGCTTCTCTCCTTGATTAGCTTCCATCCACTGTTTCTTGTCTTGCCTTCTGATGCTTTGGAACATAAGTTGACCCCCACTTCTTTGGGGCAGCCTCTCAAATACTGGAACACTGCCATTGTGTCACCCCTAGTCCTTCTTTTCTCTAGACTAGCCATACACAGTTCCTGCAACCGTAATTCTTAGGTTTTAGTCTCCAGGCCTTTAACTATCTGAGTTGCTCTTCTCTGCACTTTTTCCAAAGTCAGTCTGTCTGTCCGTCTGTCTCTCTTTCTCTCTCTCTCTCTCTCTCTCCCTCCCTCCCTCTCTCTCTTTTTTGTAATGTGGTGACTAGTGGTGGGTTTCAAAATTTTTTACTATTGGTTCTGTGAGTGTGGCTTGGTGGGCATGGCATGGCTTGGTGGACGTGGCAGGGGAAGGCTACTGTAAAATCCCTATTCCCACCCCACTCCTGGGGGGAAGGTTACTGCAAAATCCCCATTTCCTCTTGATCAACTGGGAGGCAGAGAATAGATGGGGGTGGGGTCAGTCAGAATTTTTACTACTGGTTCTCCAAACTACTCAAAATTTCTGCTACCGGTTCTCCAGAACTGGTCAGAACCTGCTGAAACCCACCTCTGGTGGTGACCAAAACTGGATGTTGTATTCCAAGTGTGTGGTCTTACTAAGGCTTTATAAAGCAGTACTAATACTTCACGTGATTTTGATTCTATGCCTTTATTTATCATAGAATAAACGTGTTTCCGACAAATTAGAATAGAATAGAATAGAATAGAATAGAATAGAATAGAATAGAATAGAATAGAATAGAATATAGAATATAGAATATAGAATATAGAATATAGAATATGGAATGGAGTGGAGTAGAATAGAATTACAAAATGAATAGAATATAATGAAGAATAGAATAGAATAGAATAGAATAGAATAGAATAGAATAGAATAGAATAGAATAGAATAGAATAGAATAGAATAGAAACTTTACTGTCACTTTAAATGTACACTACTCAGCATATACTAAAATGAAATAAACCTATTCCTGAGATACACAGGTAAGTGTGATCTTCCCTTTCCCAGAATTCCTTTTGATTTGTTATCCAGGTAGACTTTTTACAACCACACTGACTCTCGAATTTCCATTGCTAAGCAAGCTGATTGTTCATGAGTCACCCCCACAACTTTTCTAATGTCTCAAATATGAACCCAGCCCCCCCACCCCACCCCAAAGTAGAGGTTTTAGTAGAGAAATCCCTCAGTTCTCCAGCCATGCCATCAAGTGGGGGGAATGGTATTAGCATCTCTGAATGTCCCTGGCTGATTTTATGTTCCCACTTTGTATTTTCAAGTCAATGGTCCTTGTATTGGAGTAAGAAGAAGTTCACAGTTTTACAGAGACAGAGTTGGAAGGGACCTTGGAGGTCATCTAGTCCAGCCCCCCGCTCACGCAGGAGACCTGTACTAGGGATTCGAACCGCCGAACTGCCGACCTTTCTGATCGACAAGCTCAGCGTCTTAGCCGCTGAGCCACCTAGCTGCCCTGCTGGAACAAGAAATAATACTAAAACTTCCCTCCCCTTTCATTTCCTTATGCACAATTTCCCTTAAATCCTGAACTTGCTACAACCTCCCCCCCCCCGCTTTTTTTTTTTATATACGTACAATTCAGGTTTTACCGTTTCTCCCCATCTGCTTTTTCTTCTGGGTGACTGCCTAGACCACTCACCAAGTCCATATGGTCACCAAAAAAACCTCTTTTATTCCCTTTGTTGTTATAGGGTTTTGTTGTCAGGTGTTTTTTTTTTTCCCCTTACCCCTTTTAATCTCAAACCTTGGTGAGATAAATTGAGCACCGACAAAGATAAAGCTTTCAGGATGTTTGAAAGTAAACAGCTGGAAGAGGTCAGCCAGAGTAGAAGTCAATAAAAGAAAAGGAAGAAGTTTGAGATGGAGGAACAGCCGCAGTTTGTAATGATGTGGAATAACCCAGGTCAAATGAGGACAAGTTGCCAATGGAAAGGTTTTACCTCCAAAACTCTGGGAAAGATTATTCCACCCACCCAGGGAAGTGGCATAGCTTTTTTGTTTTCTCGTTGTACACTAGCAACTTTTCATTCTTGTCCATTTCCTTGTGTGGTATCAAGAGAAGAGAATATTTATAGCTCAGGATTGAACCATGGGGTCCTCAGTTGTTGTGGCTCATCAGCGGCCTGTGCAGCTAGTAGCTGATTCTGACAGTGAGGAGGCTGGTGTGGTGCTGCGCCAGCAACCTGTGCAGCTGGCACTCGAGTCAGACAGTGAGGAGGCTGGAGAAGATGTGGTGCCAGAGGCAGGGATTCAGCCAGGGCCTCCTTCAGAACCTCCAGAAGCTCCCATAAGTGAAGAGGACGAAGAGGAGGAACCTCTTCTCGATGCACGGGCGCGCAGAGCTGCCAAAAGGCAGGAGTGGCTCCTCAGGAGGAGGTCTCCTCGAGCATAAGGCTTGGGGCTAATTGGCCACTCCCTTAGCCTATTTAAGGAAGGACGACGACTGAGGCAATTTTCAGGGAACAACTTTGTTCACTCTCCTTCACGTCGGGATCTTAGTTCTCTTATCAGTTTCCTGCAAATTGCTTCTGGGCTTTCTGCCAACCATAGTAAGATTACGATTATTTATTCTTTGGATTCTTGTAGGCTGTTAAGAAAGTTAATTAACAGCCTTTATTTGAAAAAGACTGATTTAATTTAGTAAACTCAGGTTTGTACAGACTTTGTGTGTGCTGAGTTCTTTGGAGTCCGTAGCTGGGGCAGAACATCGGTTCTCTCTGAGATTCCTGGTTTTCTTGCAGAGACATCATTTTTCAAACTAGGTAACATCATCAGGGCTAGAAGGGAGTTGTTCTGACCCAACCTTAGCAAAAGCAAGAAACAGACTCTTGGTCACAAAAAACAACAACCCTCTTTATTGACCTCTTGTGAATTAATGTGAATTAATGGCATTCACTCGCTGAAAAGTCCGGGCAAGAGTCCTTCAAGGAGTTAACTTCAGTAACAGACCTTATCAGTTCCTTGCAGTGTTGAAATGTAAACTTTGTTACTACCGGTTCTGTGGGGGTGGCTTGGTGGGGGGGGTAATGTGACTGGGTGGGCCAACTTTTTTTTTTAACTTTTAAAAGCATTGTAAAAAAATGCTTTTAAAAGACTCTGATGATCCCAGCTGAGCCATGCGATCATCTTTTGTTTTCTTTTAAAAGCATTTTTTTTTTTTGCTTTTAAAAAGAAAAAAAAAAGCCTCTGATGATCAGGCAACTCAGCTGGGATTGTCAGAGCCTTTTAAAAGCATTTTTTTTACAACCTCTGCGGCCAAAAAAAATGCTTTTCAAAAGGCTCTGACGATCCCAGCTGAGCCGTGCGATCATCAGAGGCTTTTTTTTTTACTTTTAAAAGCATTTTTTCTTCGTCCGAAGAAAAAATGCTTTTAAAAGTTAAAAAAAAAAGCCTCTGATGATCGCACGGCTCAGCTGGGCATGTGGGATGAGCAGGGATTTTTGCTACCAATTCTCTGGACCACCCGCTGTCATCGCTATTCCCCAGCTGGCTGTGGAATTCTGGGAGTTGAAGTCCTCCAGGCTTAAAGTTGCCAAGATTGGAGACCCCTGTTCTAGTCCAACTCCCTAGGCAAAGCAGGAGGTGTTGTATAGCACCATAGTGATTGCCCAGTCTACTTTTAGTCTATGTCATTTTTAAGAGCAGGGGGGCTCATGTAGTTAGAACGCTGGGTTGACAGTCAGCATGCCGACATTTGAAACCCATGTGCTGCTGTGTGATGGGGTGAGTTCCCATCATTCTCTCCAGCTCCTGCCCACTTTGCAGTTTGTAAATGTGGGTACTGTTGTGGCTCTGTTACCTGAGCCTGTGTCATCGGCAGGAGAGGACTCCAAGAGTGAAGGAGAGGAGTTGGCAAGGCCTCCCTCTCCAGAACCCTCCTCTCTGGCAATGCCTTCGGTGTCTGCCGAAGGGCAAGAGATAGGGCCGGGGCCAAGCACGTCCACGCAGCCACAGGTGGATAGTGATGAGGGTAATGAGTCTTGGCTGGATCCTCGGCAGCATCGCAGAGATAAGTGCGCGCAACAGAAGAAAAAGCGTGCCCAAGATTAGGCTGAGTCACTGAACCACACCCCATAGGGTATAAAAGGGGGTGAGGTGGCCATTCAGACTCTGTGACGGACAAAACTAACTACTATCGAGTCACATTGCATCTTTGGAAACAACAGTATCGGCCTTGGATTTATTTTACGAACTGGACAATTCTAGACTGTAGGTATTTTGTTTATTGAGTAAAAGTTCTTGGCAAGCAGCTACTGGGTTGCTGCCAAGCGTCTTATCGGAAGAATTGGTTGTCTGCCAGTTTATTTAACCCTGGCTGTCTGTTTCTGTATGTGTGTGAGACGGGGACATAACAGGTACATAAGTAGAAACCACTTCAGTGGGGACATAAACAAGAACATGAAAGGAGCTCCCAAACAGGTGTCCCCTGGGCAATGGTGATGTCACCGGCTAATCCTTTCCACCTGGAAGCACTTTGGCATTTCTGACACCAAAGCTGGCAAGCCTATTTGAAAAATAGCTCCAAGCGATAACCACAACTCTAGGAGGCAAGCTATTCCTTTGAATTTCTCAGGAAATTTCTCTTTACTTTCTAAATTAGAGCTTCAACTGTGGAAGGGACCTTGAAGGTCATCTAGTCCAACCCACTGCCCAAGCAGGAGACCCTACACCATTTCTGACAGATGGCAATCCAGGCTCTTCTTGAAAGCTTCCAGTGATGAAACTCCCACAACTTCTGAAGGCAACTTCTGTTTCATGGGTTGATTGCTCTCACTGTCAGAAAATTTCTCCTTATTTCCAGGTCGAATTTCTCTTTGTTCAGTTTCCATCCATTATTCCTGGTGTGACTTGGTGGGCATGGTAGGGGAAGGATACTGTAAAATCTCCATTCCCTCCCCACTCCTGGGGGAAAATCTCCATTCCCACCCCACTGTGGCCAACCAGAGGTGGTATTTGCTGGTTCTCCAACCTACTCGAAATTTCCTCTACCGGTTCTCCAGAACTGGTCAGAACCTGCTGAATGCCACCTCTGGCAGTAACTATATTGAATTCTACTGTATAATGTAATATAAATGCAGTAACAAGGGTTTTCAATTCAATTGTATAGAATGTGAAGGATGTGTGTTTTTGTTTTATTTTTATAGTTTTCTTTTGTATGATGTACACTGAAGATGGCAGTTAATTTTGTTGTATGAGATGCAATGACAATAAAGTAAACTACTGTATTTTTCGGAGTATAAGACGCACCTTTTTTCCCCAAAAAAGAGGGTGAAAATCTGGGTGCATCTTATACTCCAAATGTAGCCCTGCCCAGCCTCTTAAACGGAGGTTTCAGAGATTGAAAAAAGCCTCAGAAATGAAGCTTCGGGGGAAAAAAAGCCTCCAAACGGAGCTTCAGGAAAAAAGCCTCTGAAACAAAGCCTTTTTTGAAGCTCTGTTTTGGAGGCTTTCAGAGGCTGAAAAAAAAAGCAAGGCACAGAGCTCACAACCAACAAACTTGTTGCTAAAATTCACCTCTGGGAACCGTAGATTGGGGGTATTCCGGGAGGCCGAGCCACCCGCCAATCAGCTTTTTTCTTAATTTCCTCCCTAAAAACTAAGGTGCGTCTTATACTCCGGTGCGTCTTATACTCTGAAAAATACGGTAAATTAACAGCAGTGGTATTTGCTTCAGTTTTCTCTTCAATATGTTGTTAAGAATCCTTTGCAAATCTTTGAAATGCCCCTTCCTGCATTCTCTTACTTCAGGTTCATTCCAAATCAGTTTCTCGCCTTTATATGCAGCGCATTCACTCTTTTGCAATATATTCACCAGAAGTTCCCCTTCATTCCCCATTTCCTAACTTTTTTTAAAAAAGAAAGACTATCAAAAATCACTTTATATTTTATTTCCTCATCTTAAATAACTGATCCCAGTTCTCTTTGACTTCATCCCTTGCTACTACTACGTTTTTTTCTGCCTACACCCACTCTACAATGTAGTTCCCTTACCTTTTGCAGCCATTTCTTCTGAAAATCTTCCCTCATCCGCTGTTTTTTTTCCACTGCATTTAATCTTCCCACCACGCATCCTTTTCATACTTCCCATTAGATGAAAACCACACATTTCTATGTCACTCTGTACAATAATTGTTTTCCCTCTTTTTCACACACGTATCCCTCATCTTCCTCCCACATAGGGCTTCCTTACAACCATTCTCTATTCATCCTCTTTGGAAATTCACACTTTTCTCATCAGGAATCACATTTGCTCTTCCTGCAGAAATTCCACTTTTATTCTTGTTTCCTTATAGGTGGGTCCTCGACCAGTGGTGAAATCTAAAATTTGTTACTACCAGTTCTGTGGGCGTGGCTTGGTGGTGGTGGGGTAATGTGACTGGGTGGGCATGGCCAATTTTTTTTATTAGTATTACTTTTAAAACCATTTTTTCTACAACCTCTTTGGCGAAGAGGCTGTAAAAAAATGTTTTCAAAAGGCTCTGACGATCCCAGCTGAGTTGCCTGATCGTCAGAGGCATTTAAAAGAAAAGAAGCCTCTGATGATCGCGCGGCTCAGCTGGGCATAGGGGGTGGGGGCAGGAATTTTTGCTACCGGTTCTCTGAACCACCCGCCTCCATCGCTACCGGATTAGGTGATCCGGTCTGAACCAGGAACATTTTACCCCTGTCCTCAACTTAACAACAATTTGTTTAGTGACTCATCAAAGTTACAGTGGCATGGAAAAAAGTGACTTATGACCATTTTTTTCACATTTACAACCATGGTGGCATTCCTATGGTCACACGATTAAAATTCAGATGCTTGGCAACTGACCGGTACTTATGACGGTTGTGGTGTTCCCGGGTCAGGTGTTCCTCTTTGGTGACCTTCTGACCAGCAAAGTCCATGGGGAAGCCAGACTCACTTAACAACCGTGTGACTAACTTAAGAATTGCAGGGATTCACTTAACAGCTATGGCAAGAAAAGTCATGGAATAGGGCAAAATTCACTTAAAATCTCACACTTACCGGTAGCGACAGACATTTTGGGCTTAATTGTGGTCATAAATCAAGGACTACCTGTATTTTCTTTCCTTTTTTTTTTCTATTGTCATTTTTCCTCAAATTTCACCTTGACACTATAAAATCATGATCTCTCATTCAAAACATCCCATCATCCTTGTATCTTTGACTAATTCCTTGTGTGTCCAATAACACGTGGCCAATGAAGAATTCTGTTCTGTTCTGTTCTATTCTATTCTATTCTATTTCTATTATTACTCTACTCTACTCTACTCTACTCTACTCTACTCTACTCTACTCTACTCCACTCCACTCCACTCCACTCCACTCCACTCCACTCCACCCCCCCACCCCACCCCACCCCACCCCATCCCATCCCATTCCATTCCATTCTATTTCTATTATTTTTCTATTCTATTCTATTCCATTCTATTCTCTTAATTTTTCATCATAAACAAATGCATTTTTCCGTTCATTCCTTTTCCATTCATTCCTTCTCCATGTTTAATGCACGAATAGGCTGAAACTACCTATTTGGGAGAGGGGAAAATACTTTTTCTTAGCAGATACTCACCACTCACTATTCTCATTCATTCTTGCATATCTAAATCACTAAATTGCTTTTTCTGTTATATCATTCCCGCCAATCTGTTCTATATATGTTTCCCTTGCATCCCATTCATTCAGACTATTTTTCCCCAAACTCATTCCTGGTTCTGCCATTATCAGCATTCACTGGAGCATAATAACACGCAACTATCAACAACTATGAATTTCTATTTTCATAGGCACCCGTAATAACCTAGATGGCACCAATTCACACTTTCAGTCAATTTATCCCTTTCATTCATAATTAAACCTTCACTTCTCCATTTGTATTCATCAACTGCTCTCTACCAGATCACGTGGATCTGTTCTTCTACCTCAACTTTGCAGACGTGTAGGTCTATATTTCTCTTTGCTTGTTTCTTTCTTTGTCATTGGTTAATAGCAATAGCACTTAGACTTATATACTGCTTCACAGTGCTTTACAGCTCTCTCTATGCAGTTTACAATGTCAGCATCATGCCCCCAACAATAATCTGAGTCCTCATTTTACTCACCTCGGAAGGATGAAATGCTGAGTCAACCTTGAGCCGGTGAGAATCGAACTGCTGACAGCAGTCAGTCAGCAGAAATAGCCTGCAGTACTGCATTCTAACCACTGTGCCACCATGGCCAGTGGTGGGATTCAAGTAATTTAACAACCCGTTCTCTGCCCTAATGATTTCTTCCAACAACCAGTTTGCTAAGCTGCTCAGAAAGTTAACAACCGGTTCTCCCAAAGTGGTGCAAACTGGCTGAATCCCACCACTGACCATGGCTCATATCCTTTACAAGTTATATCCTTTACAATCTAAAGGATATGTTCCAAAGTTGCAGCCTTCCATCAATTCCAGATGTAATTCTCAACAGATTAGGAGACTCTATGATTTGAAATCTGAACATCTGGGGAGCAACCACTGAATTAGGCAAGAATTGTCCAGGGCTGGGAACTGGTGGATGGTCCCTTTTCTTAGAATGGGGACAACTCACAGTGGCCATCCCACCACAGCCACAGCCACAGTCATGGCCACAGCCACTACAACCATCTCGCCATGGAACAACTCATGGTACATTGTCACCACAATGTAAAGAAGATGTTGAGAGACGAGAAAGATTGCAGAGAAAATGTTGAGGGTAAAACTGCCCTCTGCAAAGTGGTTCAATGGACCAGACAACGAATAGATATGTTGCTTAGCAAAACACACAGATACTCACAGACTCTGAACGTTTAAAGAAAAATAAACAGTCTTTACTTGTAGTAAAAAACAAACTTGGCTTCTCAAAACAAAGATAACACTTCTTCAAACAATCACGGTTCAACACAAAAACATAGTTTGCTTACAATTCCAGTTCTCTTCAGTAACACAGACTAAGTTCCTTTCAGCAGTTCAACCTTCTAATAGTAGGAGCAGAAGTGAATGAACTTCCTGCCTTCTTTTATGTCTGCTTAGCCCAGCCAATTAGTCATCTTTGTAGCAGTTAAAGTTACAGAACATAGTTTTCTATATATTATCTACCCAACCGTAGGATAAGCATCCAACAGAAAAGCAACAAAGATGATTAGGGGACTGGAGGCTAAAACATATGAAAAACGGTTGCTGGAATTGGGTATATCTAGTTTAATGAAAAGAAGGATGAGGGGAGACACGATAGCAATGTTCCAATATCTCAGGAGCTGCCACAAAGAAGAGGGAGTCAAGCTATTCTCCAAAGCACCTGAAGGCAAAACAAGAAGCAATGGGTGGAAATCAAGGAGAGAAGCAACCTAGAACTAAGAAGAAATTTCCTGACAGTTGGAACAATTAACCAGTGGAACAACTTGCCTGCAGAAGTTGTGAATGTTCCAACACTGGAAGATTTTAAGAAGAGATTGTACAATCATTTGTCTGAAATGGTATAGGGTTTTCCTGCCTGAGCAGGGGGTTGGACTAGAAGACCCCCAAAGTCCCTTCCAACTCTGTTATTCTGTTCTATTCAATTCACTGCGGGACAGTTCCATACAGGATAACTCAATGTGATGTTTTCTGCCACTGTTTCTTCAACGTTTCTTCCATTGACAAAAGTTGTCCTGTGATGAATTGGCCATGGTGAGATGGCCACAGCAAGTTGATTGTAGTGAGTTGTCCTAGACACACACACACACCCTTTTTTTTTCCTGGCCAGCAGGACTCCAATCCCTGGAGTTTCTGGTTCAAGTCCAGAAGACCCTCTTGGACAGTCTCCAGTATCTGAAAAGGGAAGCATATAAAGGGAAACATTCTGAATGTGGGACAAAGGTAGAACATGGAGGAATAGGGTTGGAAGAGAATTTGGAGATCTCATTGAGGGCCGCATCAGGGTTGTCTTTGATCTTGGTGGGGCTGGAGTGGGAGTGGCCAGGGTGGTCATGGACAGCTCAACATCACTCGTGTTGGGGGCACCTGTGGTAGCCGGAGCATTCTGCCAGAGAAAATGGGTTTCTGAGCTCCGTTTTTGGTTGCGATAGCCTCCTGCAACCCTCTGCCAGAGAAAACGGCCACATGTGGCCCTCCTGAGCTCTGTTTTCTCTGGCAGAGGCACTATGGGCCAGTCCTTTGCTGTTTCCAGGGTGGCCCCATGGGCCAGATCTATGCACCCTGAGGGTTAGGGCAGGAGATCTTATACCATTCCAAACAAGTGGCTTTCCAGTCGGTTCTTGCTATGATAAGACAATAGATATGACAATGTCCTTCCAACAATACTAATTGTCTCGGAAGTCCTATTGTGTCTCCATTAGTACCCAGTGCCCTTTGCCAAGGAAAGAACCACATGGGGCGATATGAAGAATAGGCCTCATAAACGAGCTCCATCCATTTCCTACATCCTGTTATAAATTGTAATCTGCACTGTGAGTGTATACTATATACATGTCATTAATCTTTCCTACAACATCTCAGGCATTTGATCTGATTGCATTTAAATGCCTTTGAAAGTAATTACTAAATTCCCCGCCTAGCAGGTTTTTAAAAGAAAGAATCACAACAAATGTCCTGAATAGATCCCTCACTTAGGATTGGTAGAAGAGAGCAAGAGAGGGCCTCCTTGGTCCTAAAATCACGTTGGATTGGCATCGCCAAATCTGCAGCTGAGTTTCCATTCTTCCAGGTCTTTTCCTACCACACACATACCCTCAAAGGTATTTTCTTGGGTACATAGAAAATTTTAGGTTGATGGGAAAAGGTGGAGCAACTTACCCACACATTATTTCACTCTTTGCCCCCTCTGAGAAGAAAATCTCAGTCAAAAACAGAGGTGGAAAATCTGGGATTCTTGAGCACTCTGAGAATAAAGGAGAAAGAATTACATACTGTAGAAAGATGATAGGTAGGTAGGTAGGTAGGTAGGTAGGTAGGTAGGAAGGAATGATAGATAGAGATGATAGATAGAGATGATAGATAGATAGATAGATAGATAGATAGATAGATAGATAGATAGATAGATAGATAGACAGAGATGATAGGTAGATAGATGATAAGTAGATAGATAGATGATAGATAGATAGATAGATAGATAGATGATAGATAGATATGAGATATGATGATATATGATATGATAGAGATGATAGATAGATAATGATAGATAGATATATATGATATGATAGAGATGATAGATAAATAGATAGAGATAGATAGATAGATAGATAGATAGATAGATAGATAGATAGACGAGAGAGAGAGTTTATAGATAAATAGATGGTTGGTAGGTAGGTAGGTAGGAAGGTAGGTAAGTAGGTTGAGAGGGGGACGAATGGAAGGATAGATAGATAGATAGACAGACAGACAGACAGACAGACAGACAGACAGACAGATAGATAGATAGATAGATAGATAGCAGACAGGCAGACAGGCAGACAGGCAGATGAGAAAGGGGGAGGGAGAGGGGGAGAGGGGGAGGGGAAAGGGGAGGGAGAGGGAGAGAAAGGGAAAAGTAGGACACAGAGAGAGGGGAGGAAAGAGTCAAGAGAGAGAGAGATTTTCCAGGAACTAATATGACTGTCTTTAAGAAAGGACCTTATTGGAACCTGATGCAACAGTGTAGGAAAATTTATTTCTGGATATTTTATTATCTTTTTGAAGCTGAATTTTCAGTTTACATCAATGCATTATTTTTTTAAAAAACTCACAAACACCGTTCAAATGAACTGGAGAACCACTTTTCACAATCTCATCAACACACACTTGGGAAGCCAGAGTCACTTCCCAACTGTGTCACTGAACTTGACAGTAGGAATTCACTTAACAACTCTGGCACAAAAGGCCGTAAACCGGGAGCAAATTCACTTAACAAATGACTCACTTAGCAACAGAAATCTGGGATTCAATTGTGGTTGTAAGTCGGGGATACTGCCGGCATTTCGTATAACCTAGGAGAATACCTTCCACCAAAAATGGAGCTAGGAAGATCTTCCCACAATGCTCCAAAACCGTGATGGTGAACCTATGGCACGTGGGCCACAGGTGGCAGGCGGAGCCATATCGGTGGGCACGCGAGCGTTGCCCTAGCTCAGGTCTGGCGCACATGTGTTCACTGGCCAGCTGATTTTCAGGCCTTCTGGGCCCACTGGAAGTTGGGAATCAGGCTGTTTCTGGCCTCCAGAGGGCCTCCAGAGGGGTGGGGAAGGCGTTTTTGCCCTCCCTGGGCTCCTAGAAAGGCTCTGGAGCCTGGGGAGGGCGAATAACAGGCCTACCAGGCCCACTGTGCCATCGCATGCCAAATTATAGGTGTGAACATGTACATGCACGGCCCCCTGCACTCCCCCCGCTTTCGGCACACGATGGCAAAAAGGTTAGCCATCACTACTCCAAAAACTCCAAACTTGGGGTGTAACTTCTGCCGTCAGTGAAAATGTGAGGGGTCCAAGACATTTTCTAAGTTTTGTTTTGTTTTGTTTTTTTTAATCTAGAAGACAAGAATGACCTTTGTAGAGTTTCCTTCCCTTTCTCAAGAAACGGTCAGCTTCCATCTTCCTCGAAACAGGAACCGACTCGGGAGAAAGGGAACGAGGCAGCTTTAATAAAAGAGAGGGAGGGGGATAAAAGAAAGGAGGGAAAAGGTGTCTCGGTTGTCTCAGCAGCTGATCAACAAAGGAGCAGTCGCGAGCTGTAACCTCTCGAAGCTGCAGCCTGGAACATGACACACGTCAGGCTATGATAAATGGTGCGGTACGCGTGCAATTTCAAGCGCAATGCCCTTGAGATGTGCGGGACCCCAATCGCAAATGTTATTGTTAAATTAAACCTTAAAGGAAGAATTGGAAAGAGGAGGCTTGGCATAGATATATAAAGAAATGGACGGAGGTGGGAGGGAGGCGAGAGAGAGACAGAGACAGTGACAGAGAGACGGAGAAGAGGCCGAGAAGGAAGAGAGAATATAAAATATTGGGGGGGGGGGAGAGAGTAAATGTTTTTAGAAGGTTTCTCTTCCACTCAGCCACTTCACTAATTAAATTGAAAATGTTTGGAGCACCTGAAGAACTTGCCTTGCGGTTTTATGTACTGGCATGCAGATATATTCTGAGATAAATAAACAGATGATCAGTAGGTAGGTAGGTAGGTAGGTAGGTAGGTAGTTGGGTGGGTAGGTAGGTAGGTGGGTAGGTAGGTAGGTAAGTAGGTAGGTAGGTAGATGATAGTTAGATAGATAGATAGATAGATAGATAGATAGATAGATAGATAGATAGATAGGGCTGCAGAAAAACCTTGGTTACATAGGAAAAACCTAGCTAAAAGAAAAACACACATAAATCCTACGAAGAAGTAAGAAAATAGAGATAGATAGATAGATAGATAGATAGATAGATAGATAGATAGGATAGGATAGGATAGGATAGGATAGGATAGGATAGGATAGGATAGGATAGGATAGAGATAGAGAGATGAGAGAGAGAAAGAATACATAGATGATATATAGAGAAATGGGATAACGTGTTTTCCGGAAAATAAGACCCTGTCTTATATTTTTTTGAACCCTGAAATAAGTGCTTGGCCTTATTGCCATGCGCTCAAAAACCCAATTGGGCTTATTATCAGGGGATGTCTTATTTTGGGGAAAACAGGATAGATGATAGATAGATAGATAGATAGATAGATAGATAGATAGATAGATAGGTGATATAGAGTGAAAGATGAGAGAGAGAGTTGATATAGATAGAAAGAGATGAGAGAGAGATAATACAGATGATATATAGAAAGAGAGAAGAGATAGATAGATAGATAGATAGATAGATAGATAGATAGATAGATAGATATCAAACAATGAAAGAGAACTAAATGTCAGTAGGGTTGAAACTAAGGAACTGATAAAAGAAGAATAGGGCAGAAAGAAAATAAGATGCAAGTTTCAGAAGAAAGTAAGTTGTTGGAAGAAAAAGTGAGAAAGAGAGAAAGTGTGGGGGGGAGCTGCCACTTTTCACTCCCTGCTAACCCTGGTCAATATAGTTCTGGTATGTGGCCACCCCTAGCATACAGGCAGGAAAGGAAGGTGCCCACCCGTGCACCCAAACATAAAGCTGAAATGATTCTTCAAAACATCTGCATCTTCTTTTCATCATGAGTGGCTAGTTAGAAACAAAATTGGAGAAAACAGAATGGAAGAAGATTGTCTGTCAGTCTCTGTTTTAACCACAGAGTCCAGGAGCAGAATGCTGATCTAATGATGCTAAACTACCCTTATTCCCATAATACATTATCTTCTTCTTTTTCTTTCCTTAAAGTGGAAGGAAAATGAAATTTTAGTCCCCCCGCCCCAAGATATGCAATTGTGCTGAGAATAACCAAGCAGAACAGGCCATTCGATGTAAAGCTACGAGGAACAGAAAAAAGAAGGAAATTGTCTAAAAATTAGATTAGAAATACATTTATTCCTGTTTAGGCAGAGTTTAGAACCAATTTCTGATTCATTTCTGACATTAAAGGAAGGGCCAGAGAGAAATCCTGCGGATTTTCTGAACAATAATATAAATGAGATTCGGGGGAAGAAAGAGAGAGAGAGAGGGAGGGAGGGAGGGAGGGAGGGAGAGAAAGTTTTAGAAAAAAGCTGTAGATGGAAACGACAGAGATCTTAACTCTAAATCTTCTTATGGAAAGTGGCAAGTCATTTCATTAGCTTGATGCTTCCTACTCAAAGCTTAGCATGATAACTTAATGCAATAATCTTTGGGTTACAAGGAGAGAAGGGTAGTGTGTCGCTGTTATTGTTGTTGCTGCCTTTGATCTACAAGAAAGATGTTAAAATTGAATTAGAATTATTGAGTCAGTTACTGCACAAGTGTCTCTGGCACCGTGTAGGGTAGCAAACATGTCAAGAGCCAGAACAGTCTGCAAATCAACCTTTTTGCTCAGGGACAGGTTATTTATTTCCACTGCCTTTCTATCACTGTTTTTAATGGAAGCAATGTTTAATTATATACCGGTATGGGCTTTCGATAATTACTTCTACAGCATTAGCAACGACACATAAACAGAGAGTAAAATGCAAGGAGATATACAATTTCTCAGCCTCTTTCCATATAGGATACCTGACTAGGTGGCTCAGTGGCAAAGACACTGAGCTTGTCGATCAGAAAGGTTGGCAGTTCGGCGGTTTGAATCCCTAGTACAGCGTGAGCAAGGGGTTGGACTAGATCAGTGGTGGGTTCCTCCCGGTTCAGCCTGATTCAGCGGAGCTGGTAGCAGTGATGATATGACGTCACTGAACCGGTTCTCTTTTTTCGGGAGGTGGGCCCTCCCCCCCTGCCCCCCGCACATTATTTTTACCTTTTATTTGGCCCCGCCCCCAATCTATTCGCTGCCTTCTGAGTCCCAGCTCATCGGCTAGAAGGAAAAAAACTGTTTAAACTCTTGCCGTGGGGCTTCAAAGGGCTGCCCTACAGCTGATCAGTGTTAAAAGGCAGTGCAGTGGTATTTATTATTATTTATTATTATTATTTTATTTCTATGCCGCCCTTCTCCGGAGACTCAGGGCGGTTACAATGCGTTAAGCAATAGCCTTCATACTTTTGTATATTTATACAAAGTCAGCTTATTGCCCCCACAAACTGGGTCCTCATTTCACCTACCTTAGAAAGGATGGAAGGCTGAGTTAACCTTGAGTCTGGTGAGATTTGAACTTACAGTAATTGCAGACAGCTGGTGTTAATCACAATGCTATCAGTCTGCTGAGCCACCAGGCCTGTACTGGTAGACCAGTGCACTTGAAAAACAAATGGGTAGACCGGTGCCTCCAAAAACAAATGGGTAGACCGGTACAGCTCTGCAAGCAGTTAAAAGCCTGGTAGACCAGTACCTCTGCTAAATCCTAAAGAATTGTTATGTGACCATCAAACCATGCCCACAAAATAAGCCATGCCCACAGAACCAGTAGTATAAAAATTTTAGAACCCACCGCTGGACTAGGTGTCCTCCAAGGTCCCTCCCAACTCTGTTACTGTTAATGTTAATAAAGGTTGAGGTACCATGTTACTAAAACGTCTTAGAAGAACACGAGCAATTCTCCAATGGTGTCTTAAGATCCTGGCTTACGATACTGTCTCCTAATGCATTGGCATTGGAAAGAAATTTGCCACAAAGAAGAGGATGGTCAACCTATTTTCCAAAACCCCAGAAGGCAAGACACGAAACAATGGATGGAAACCAATCAAGGAGAGAAGCAAGAACTAGAACTAAGGAGAAATTTCCTAACGGCGAGGACAATTAACCGGTAGAACAGCTTGCCTTCAGAAGTTGTAGATGCTCCATCACTGGAAGCTTTTTAAGAAGGGACTGGACAGCCACTTGTCTGAAATAGTATGGAGTCCCTTGCTTGAGCACGGGATTGGACTAGAAGACCTCCAAGGTCCCTTCCAACTCTATTATTCTGTTATTCTGTAGTCTGTATTGATTACACCTTGTATGGCTAGGCTGTTAAATGAAGAAAGGATAAAGGAGACACTTTTCTTAGATTCAGAACATCTCCATCCATAAGATGACTCAGATCGTGTACAAATAACTTCAGGCAATGAATCAATCACAATGAATCAACACAACCACCAGAAATAGTTTGATATTTGAGGCTTCTGACTTTACTGGCCCAAATAATGGAGAAATAGATGGTGATATGGTTACTGTGGGAAGAATAGAATTTAGAATAGAATAGAGCTGGAAGGGACCTTGGAGGTCTTCTAGTCCAGCCCCCTGCTCAAGTAGGAGAACCTATACCATCTCAGACAAGTGACTGTCCAGACTCTTCTTTAAAACCTCTAGCGATGGGCCACCCATGCTTTCTGTAGGCCACTGATTAATTGTCCCCACTGTTAGGAAGTTTCTCCTTAGTTCCAGGTTGTTTCTCTCTTTGATGAGTTTCCAACTATTGTTTCTTGTCCTGCCCTCTGGTGCTTTGGAGAATTTTTTTTTTTAAAAAAAATTGATTTATATGCCGCTCTTCTCCGGAGACTCAGGGAGGCTTACAATGTGTTAAGCAATAGCCTTCATACTTTTGTATATTTTATACAAAGTCAGCTTATTGCCCCCACAGTCTGGGTCCTCATTTTACCTACCTTAGAAAGGAGGGAAGGCTGAGTCAACCTTGAGCCTGGTGGCAGGCAGCTTGATGTTAATAACAGTTAATAACAGTGCTTTAGTCTGCTGCACTACCAGAGCTCCTCTTTGGATCCCCTCTTCTTTGTGGCAGCCCCTCAAATACTGAAATACTGCTATCATGTCACCCCTAATTCTTCTTTTCTTTAGACTAGCCAAGCCCAAATCCTGCAGCTGTTCTTCATATGTTTTAGTCTCCGGGCTTTTGATCAACTTAGTTTCTCTTCACTGAACTTTTTCCAAAGTCTCAACATCTTTTTTGTAGTATGGTGACTAAAACTGGTTGCAGTATTCCAGTTGTGGTCTTACTAGGATTGTTGTTGTTTTTTTTAAAGTGGCACTAATACTTCATGTATTAGTGAAGAAGAAAGAGGATGGGGAGATGTTTAGAAGGGTGTTGAGTTCTAAAGCAATTCTAAATCTTGCAGAAGTCATTCATGCTCTTTAACCAGTACCCCATCTTGGGGCTAAGTCAAAGTAGCAGCAGATAATGTTGGCAACCTCTACACATTTTATGTTCCCCTTATTCCAAGTTTTTGTTGGAAGAGAGGAAGTGATAACTAAGACAAAGAAAGACAATTAGCCCATTTAGAGAAAAGTCTAGAAAGTGGTATTATATTTCTGAGAGTTGGGGGAAAAAACAAACCCACAAAGAAAATTGGTCAACAGCTCTTGACTTGGTTGAGCTTGAAAATTTAGACTGGGTCACATGAGATTAATAGAGTAAAACAGGGTGGTAGACTAACCTGAGAATTTGAAAACACATCCCAGAAGAAGGCAATAGAAACCACTTTTATATTGGTGAAATGACTTCTGGGTAAGGCCATGCATGTCACACTTCGATCCTGTTGCCAAGAATTGAACTGGACTTGCTTTCATCTTTTCTTGATTAAATCCAGTTCAGTCAAGGATCTCCCAGATAGCAAAATTCGATAGAAATTCGTAAAATCTCTGATCTCCGTGTGTTTCGCTGTGCCCTCAAAACCATGTTGTTCCGCCAGGCTGGGCTATCAATGTAAAGATTTTAATTGGTTTTAAATGGGATTTTAAATTTGGGGTTTTATAAATTGGGCCTATTATTTAATAATTTTAATTATTTTTAAACTCTGTCTGTCTTTGTGTTTTTAATTAGGCTGTACACCGCCCTGAGTCCTTCAGGAGAAGGGCGGTATAGAAATAAAATAAATAAATAAATAAAATGACCTTATTGTGATTGGATGAACACTTGTCTGAAAGAGTATAGGGTTTCCTGCTTGTACAGGGGGTTGGACTAGAAGACCTCCATGGTCCCTTCCAACTCTGTTGCATCGCACTCATCTCGGAATCACTGAGGTGCTTCCAAGTTGAAAGCATTACCCGATGACATCGCCATTGCCCAACTGGGGGCTCCTTTCATGTCCCTGGATGGAGCTGGAATGAAGGACGGGAGCTCACCCAACCCCACAGCAGCACTTGGGTCTCGAACGCAGCCTTGCTGACTTTCAACCCAGGATCTTATTACCACGAGCCACCCTCCTCCTTCCAACTCTCTTATTCTCTTAAGTAGCCCTTGCAGCAACCAATTGGATCCCTTGATAATCTTGTGATTAGTGAAATAGGGTAACTGAAAGGATCGTTGAAGTAAGTACAGGGGTGAGATTCCACCGGTTCTGACTGGTTTGGGCAAATTGGATGCTAATTTTACATCTGGTTTGCCAAACTGGTAGTTGCAAGGACTGGCTGGCCCTACCCACCCCGCCCCACCCCTCCCATTCCACCTCTCTCCACACGGCCTGTTTTGGATGCCAGGTAAGTGCAGTGCCCACACAGAGGTTCTGGGAGGGTGAAAAACTGGCCTCCTAGAAGTTCTGGAAATCTGGAAACAGGCCTGTTTCAGGCCTCCGGAGGGCCTCTGGAGCCCAGGAGAGGCTGTTTTTGCCCTTCCAGAGGCTTGACAAAAGCCTCCGAAGCTTGGGGAGGGCGAAAACGCCCCCTCCCACGATGGTGCAGGAGGCCGAGTAGGCCACGCCCACCATGGCCCCCCTCACCCAGCAACCAGGCATAGAACCGGTTGCTAAAGGTTTTGAAACCCAACCCCTGAGTAAGTAGACCTTATTTTTATGTTGCAGAAAGCCTCACCAACCTCCCCCTTAAATAAATGGGAGGAGGCGTATGGATTGCCGTGTTGAAACAGTTGAGGACGTTCAATGCTATTTTCAGCAGCCCCGTAGATCCAAAGATAGATGGCACCTCCTGGACCACATTCCTTTCATTTTTTGTTTTTTTTATTCGGTCCCATAATATATTGGCCTCTGGAAAATAAAGGGAGGGCAAACTCCCTTTTGCCTCCTCCTAGTCTGGGAACCTCTATTGTCTTTTCCTCTGTAATAAATGATAATAATTAAAGGCAAATACACAATAATTAGTCACACTAGGGTTACCCATCTGGCATACCTGTATCACATCACTGTGTCTTTGAAACAGATGACAAGCACCATATTGCAAAATTTCCTGTTAATGGATGTGGATGGAGAGCAGGAAAGTAATGTGGGATCCCTGTGTGCATGCATATATATTGCACATACGCACCTCCACTCCTCCTACCCAAAAAAAGAAAGAAAGGGGGAATTGGAGCATCTACCCCCATTTTGAAATCTGTCTATCTGTCTGTCTATCTATCTCTAATCTACCTGTTAGTCTGTCTGTCTATCTATCTATCTATCTAGTCTATCTTGTCTATCTTGTCTGTCTGTCTATCTATCATCTATCTATCTATTTATCTCTAATCTACCTAGCTACCTATTTGTTAGTCTGTCTGTCTGTCCATCATCTATCTATCTATCTATCTATCTATCTATCTATCTATCTATCTATCTATCTCTCTAATCTACCTAGCTACCTATTTGTTAGTCTGTCTGTCTATCATCTATCTATCTGTCTGTCTGTCTGTCTGTCTATCTATCTATCTATCTATCTAATCTACCTACCTACCTGTTAGTCTGTCTGTCTGTCTATCTATCATCTATCATCTACCTATCTCTAATCTACCTACCTACCTATTTGTTAGTCTGTCTGTCTGTCTATCTATCTATCATCTATCTATCTCTATCTCTCTCTATCTATCTCTAATCTACCTACCTATTTGTTAGTCTGTCTGTCTGTCTGTCTATCTATCTTGTCTATCTTGTCTGTCTGTCTGTCTGTCTATCTAGCTACCTATCTGTCTATCTATCTATCTCCTGTCTGTCTGTCTGTCTGTCTGTCTGTCTGTCTGTCTGTCTATCTATCACCTGCGGAGGATATCAGGTGTTAAGCAGCAGATATGTTTCTAATTAATCATTACGGCATATTGAATAAGTACAGGTTGCAGCTGACCTTGCAGTTACTCTGTCTATTGTTCTGTAGGAACCTACTTAGCATTCAGACCTACAGGTAGTCCTCGATGTATGACCAGATTTGAGCCCAAATTTTCTGTTGCCTCCCAGTCCCAGCCTTCCAGGTGCAGGGCAAGGTGTCCTTGACTCTCTGAGAAAGGAATGTTATTATGACTGTACATCACCCCGGCTCCATACAATCCCCCCTCCCAGTTTCCCACAGTAGTAAACGTGGCAGGTCTGAAGGCCTAATACAAAAGATGGCTTCCAGGCCTGACAGTTAGGTCAATATTCTTGAACCCTGAGGGGGAGGAGTCCTCAATGACATCACTTGATAGGGTTGTTCATAAGTTCAAACCTAGCATCTGACACAAATTCAACATTTTGTGCTGCCAAGGGCCAAAGCCTAAAATATGACCAACTCCATCATTAATCCCAGAAACCAGGTGGATGGTCCATTGCAGGGGTGAAATCCAGCAGGTTCTGGAGAACTGGCAGTGGAGATTTTGAGTAGTTTGGAGAACCGGTAAATACCACCTCTGGCTGGCCCCAGAGTAGGGAGGGAATGGTGATTTGGCAGTGTCCTTCCCCTGCCACGCCCACCATGCCACACCCACAGAACCGGTAATAAAAAAAATTGAATTTCACCACTGGGCCATTGAATGGGACCTTCCCATTAGTAACAAGATAAGGTCCAAATCAACAGCTAAATTACAAATTACAGGAAAGATTACACAACACAGAGATGGACCTGACAGGAACATGTCCGGAGGGCTCCAAAGAAACAGTGGAGACACTGTTATTGCTGTTTCCCATCATATGTTGTCCAAGGTATCATCTCCCTCTACTTAATGGTAGGGCTGCCCTTAACAAGATGTCAGGTGCTGCTGCCAGATCTGGTGTAGATACACTCACATCCACAATGTGACAGCCCTCATTCTTTTGATACCTTTTCAACTGATTTTATTGCCGAATGTGTCAAAAGCATATCATTGTCTCTTTCAGTTTGTGAGGGAGGGGATGATCTCTCTCGTTCTGATATATATCTATATACCACGTTCGCCATCACGATCCATTTATCCAGCGAGAAATTATTGACAAGCAGTTTTTCACCTTCCCTGCTACTATTAAGCGAGAATCTTGGATTGGTGCATTTGTGGGGTTCTAGATTGGAATGGGTGGAATACAGAATGGAATAAGGGCTGCCTCTAAGAAGAGGGGATCAACCTATTTTCCAAAGCACCAGAAGGCAAGACAAGATGGAAACTGATCAAGGAGAGAAGCAACCTTAGAACTAAGCAGACATTTCTTAACAGTGAGAACAATTAACCAGTCAACTGAAGGCTTGCCTTCAGAAGTTATGGGCGCTCCATCATGGGAGGCTTTTAAGAAGAGACTGGACAGCCACTTTTCTGGAACGGTCTAGGGCAGGGGTCTGCAACCTTAAGCACTCAAAGAGCCATTTGGACCTGTTTCCCACAGAAAACACCGGGAGCCACAAAACCTGGATGGGTGTGGCCAATTCAACATCACTCACTTCCACCAATCACATGAACCCCACCCCCCAGTCTACCCAGCAGGTCATTAGGACAGAGAACCAGTTGTTAAAAAACACCAGGAACTACAAAACCCTTTTGACATTTCTCTCTCTCCCCCTCCCTCCCCCCCACTCTCTGTATCTCTCTCTCTCTGCCCTAGCCACTTCTCCATCCCCTGCTGTCGCCCTTACCTTCTCAAGCCACGCGAGGAGTCACTGGTAGGGGAAGGCGAGGGGCGGGGCCAGCCAGTGGTGGGATCACCCGGCAGGGAGCCACAGCAGACGGCCCAAAGAGCTGCATGTGGCTCCAGAGCCACAGGTTGCGGACCCCTGGTATAGGGTCTCCTGCTGGAGTAGGGGTTGGACTATAAGACCTCCAAGGTCCCTTCCAACTCTCTGTTATTTTGTTATTTCCATTTTGGAGACACAATCCTATTATTATTATTACAATATTTCTTCCTGTTGGGGCTAATGTTCTATGTTAATGCTCAATGTTCAAGGAAGCAAGACGTTAAACCTTTGCTCCTTAGCAATTGTCCTTGTTGGTTTCTCCCTTGTCGGACATATATCCTTCTCATAATTGCCCCTGTTAAAGTCACAATTAAAAGGCACTCCACTCGTGTTTCTACTGAGTGTTGCAGAAGAAAATGATTGTGTGGGTATCAACTTCCTAGCCTACAGTAGGAGAAACCTGTGCTTTCAGGAGGTGCTTTATTTCAGAGGTGCTTTGAAGCAAGCATTAATCAAAGCAAAATTAGAAAGCAGGCTCCCTACTTCTAAACTGTTGTCGTCCGCCAGCAGCCTGCAGAGCTGGCAGCGGAGTAGGACAGTGAGGAGGCTGGGGAGGAACATGGGCAGTCCTGGAGTCTAGGGAAGGCTCGAATGAGGGCTCTGCGTCAGAGGCAGAGATGGGGCCAGGGCCATCTGGGAGTGATGCGCAGACTCCGGAGCTCCCAGAGTCGGACAGCAGAGAGGTAGAGGAATAGGAGGAGCCTGTTCCTAGTGCACGCATGCGCAGGGCTGCCAGAAGACAAGAGCAGCTAAAGCAAAAGGGACAACTTGGGAGTAAGGCCACGAGATGATTGGCTCCTCCCATAAGGCTTAAAAAAGAAACAGAGGCACTTGGGCCTTTTGCAGGAAAGCAACATTGCTAACTCTGTTTCCAGTCGGTGTCTCTTGTTTGTTTCTGAACTTCGTGGGGCTTTGCCAAGTAAGGCCTTTGGCAGGGTGTCAAAGAAGGTAAAGGTTGGTGATAATCCCGAAGGACTTCTTTCGAAGGACTTCAGCTGGGAATGAACATAATTCTCAGCTGTTACAATAAAATAGGTTTGTTTGGGACTAATTGTGTATTGTAATGACTTAGTAAGCCTAGGTCACAACATAAACACTCACGGTCACTGTAACGTATATCCAGTGGTGGGATTCAAATAATTTAACAACCGGTTCTCTGCCCTAATGACCAGCTGGGTAGGCATGGCTCAGTGGTCATGTGACTGTGTGGGCGTGGCCAACTCAACATCACTCACGTCGATGGGCGCTTCGCCTTAGCTGTTACAATGTAATAAGGGTTAACTGGAGAGGCAGTTTCTGTAAGCAGGGCAATAAAGATTAGGCTAGAAACACCACCAGAATGTTTCCTTCCTGCCTTCCTTACAGGATTAGCCCTGTAAAGTGGGAAAAAAAAACAGAATGAGATTTCTTCCAACAACCGGTTCTTCGAACTGCTTAGAAAGTTAACAACCAGTTCTCCTGAAAAGGTGCTAACTGGCTGAATCCCACCACTGCATATAACTTGATTTTATCTGCAGCAAGTAAAGCAAAGCCATGTTTGAAGATTTATTCTGGCAAATTTCTGGGGAAAAGGGAGGGGGGGAAGGAAGCGTTTCTTTATTCTTCCTTATTTTTTTTAAAAAAAAAAAGGTGCTATCTAAATCAGTTTTATTGAGTTCTGGTAGTATCTTCCAGAAATGTTGGCATCCAGCTGCCAAAATTTATAGCCAAAAGCTATGCTGGTTGGAGATAAGGGTAGTTGATATCCTATACATTTGGAGAGTTCCTTAAAAATTGGGGTGGCTGCTGTAAATTATGACCAATCACATAAAATATTTCCATTTTTTCTTTAGGTATGTAGTATAAGGAAAGGTTCAAATCCCTAGCGCAACAGTGTGAGTTCCCATTACTTGTCCCAGCTTCTGCCAACCTAGCAGTTCGAAAGCCCATAAAAAATACAAGTAGAAGAAATAGGGAACACCTTTGGTGGGAAGGTAACAGCGTTCCGTGCACCTTTGGTGTTGAGACATGCTGGCCACATGACCACGGAGACGTCTTCGGACAGCGCTGGCTCTTTGGCTTTGAAATGGAGATGAGCACTGCCCCCTAGAGTTGGGAATGACTAGCACACATGCACGGGGGAACCTTTACCTTTACTATAAGGAAAGGGAGAGGGAAAAAATTTGAGTAGTTCAGAGAACCGGCAGTAAAAATTCTGACTGGCCCTGTCCCTATCTATTCTCTGCCTCCCGAGTCCCAGCTGATCGGGAGGAAACGGGGATTTTGCACTATCCTTCCCCTGAAGTGGGTGGGAATAGAGATTTTATAGTATCCTTCCCCTGCCATGCCCACCAAGCCACGCCCACCAAGCCATGCCCACAGAACCGGTAGTAAAAAATGTTGAAACCCACCATTGGATATAACACTGGCAATGCCATGTTATACAAGTGCCACTATTTATTTTATTTATTTATTTATTGAATTTCTATACCGCCCTTCTCCCGAAGGACTCAGGGCAGTGAACAGATTAAGATTTCATATACATATTATATATATATATATATATATATATATATATATATATATATATATATATATATATATATATATATATTTATAAACAGTAAATAATAAATTGAGTCAAATTGGTGTATCTGCTAAGACCTTGGCATAGAATTTAGATGTTTATGCTAGTCCTGCTTGTTGAAACAGAAAGGTCTTCAGGGCACGTTGGAAAGTGCGAAGATCTGGGATTAAGTACTACAAGTAGTCCTCAATTTATGGCCACAATGGATCAACAAGTGGGGATCCACGGCTTCCGGTTTGCTGCTGGCCGCCGCCAGACGTTCCTTTGGGATCGTCAGCTTCCATTGCCTGTCAGAGCCGCCGTTACAGCGGATGGCGGCTCGAAAAAACTCCGTTCCCAAGAGGAAACGGAGATAGAGCCGGCAGGGGTGGGTAGAACTCTCCGCAGAGTCCCAAAAGTTTTTTTTTAACTTTTGGGAAGGAGCGGATGAGAAGCCCCATATCCCCTGCCGTTGCTCCGGGCTTTGGGAGACCTCTGCCTATGCAGAGCCAGGCGTCAAGAGCAAGCCTGCGAATTCAACAGAATAATTAAAGAAATGACGAGCTGGACCCTTAATACTGAACCGCAAGTATTTCACCCTTCCAAAATCTATCTAAGAGAAAAGAGGAGAGGAAAAGAGGGAAAAAGAACCTTTTAAAATGGCGTCTGCTGTGGCTGGAGAAGGGCTAAAAGGGAAAGTCCTTCCGTTTCTTCTTACTACAATGTAGCGGAATAAATATCACTGGCTACATTTGTAGATAAAACCTCGCTCCTGTGCTGTTGTTTGAAAAGAAGTTTTTTTTTTCTTTTTTTAAGGGAAAGTCCTTTCGTTTTCTATTTCTTCTCTCTTTTTTGCTAAATCTTGTCTGTGTGGGAAATGGCATCGGGACTTACACAGATGGACAAATGGGGGGGGAACTTCCCCTCTCAAGAAATTGCGCCAACAAATTTCAACTCTCCAGCGTCAGAAACCCGATTTTAATATATTAGAATTTATCCTTGAAGAGATTGTAAGAAGGGATGAGATTGTGAACCAGCAACTTGAAAAATTTAAGCAGGAAATTAAAGAAATTGGTGAATTGGTGAAATCAAAGTTTGACTTTTTGAATCAGAAGATTTTAAAAGCTACTAATGGTTTATCAGGCTTTCTGATTCGGGTGGATGCAAAGACTAAATTATTAGAGTCTAAAATGAAGGAAATTGAGGAGAATTTGGATGACATGACTCAAAAAATTAAAAAGGATTTGATTAACACTCAGGATAATAGCTCGGAAGACAAATCTAAAATGGAGACTGACCAAAAGATTGGTAATGAAGAAAATGTACAACAGAGGATTGAAAGAGAAGTTTTAATGATTCAATATAATTTTACAGAATATGCAATTAGACTGAGAGGTTTGCAGGAAAATAATAGAGATGATCTAAGGAAAATATCTTCTGAAATTCTGGCTGGGATCTTAAAGGTTCAACCTGATGAAGTGTTTTGCAGGATTGATAGAATTTACAGAATAAACTCCTGGTTGGCAAAGCAAAGGCAATTGCCTAGAGATGTGGTGATCTATTTTACAGATAAAGAAATTAGGAATAATATTGTGCAGAACTCTTTTAATTCTACCTTGCAATTTCATGGAAGAAAGATTTGGATTTTTAAGGAGCTCCCGCCCAAGATGTTAATGGAGAGGAAGAAATTTGGCTTTCTAGTGACTGAATTAAAAAAAAGAAATATCCTATTCAGGTGGGACACCCCAGTTGGCCTAATATTGAGATATCAAGGAATAAGATATCAATTGCATACTGTTGAAAAAGCGGAAGATTTTTATCAAAAAATTTTAAAAATGAATTTAACACCTTTAGGCATAATACAGGATAAGCAAAAGGAGTTGGAAACAAAAGGAAAACATCAAATTACAGAGGCTGTGATGGATAAATTGTCTTTGGACTCCCTGGATACCCCAGCTGGACTGTCTATAAATAAGAGAGCAGTGTCATCCGACTCCAATGTGATGAACCATCAAGTCACAGACAAGTGCGCAAATCAATCAGTTGATATACAAGTGACGGAGAAGAAAGATGAGATGATAAAACTAACCCAACAAGAACAATACATAAAGCAGAATGAAAATCAACTAGCAGACACACAATTGGTAGGCAAGAAACGAGGATGGAAATTCAACCCGGAAAAGAAAAAGAAAAGAAATAGATCGCATAGAAACAGCAATTTCTAAACTATGCAACAGTGATGCCAGGGACTTTAAAAAATGAATGAATATTTGAAAAGATAGTGGAGGCGAACAATTGTTTGATACTATCCTGAGGATTGTGGCAGATCTCTGCAAGGCCATGATTTTGGGATGTGAAAAGAGCCTCACTTTGTTGGATTTGAATCATCTAAATTTTTTTTTTTTTTTTTTTTTGGTAAATATATTATAATTATTTTGAGCTATAAGGCAGGAGAGTTTCGCCGGGGCATGCAGAAGATCTGGATGTTACTCAGTAGGATGATGGGAATTAATAATCCTGATGAATACCACAACTATACCATATGGATATAATTATAATTATAATGTCACTCGGGTGGTTGTTTTTGCTTTTATACAGATGCGAGGATATTTACTACTGATGGGGGCAGAAGATGATTGGAGATTTTGAACAAACTGTTGCACCAGCATGTTATTTTACCCTATTATGGGTGATGGATTTAACAATCCAGAGGAAAGACATCAAAGAAGATACTATATGGATTATAAATTTAAAGTTATTGTTTTTTCCTTTTTTACAAAATGGAATGCATATATAGATATGTGTATATCTTAGTAATGTGGGCAGTGGATTATATCTAGAATTGTACTGCATGATTTTGTAGGAATTGAAGGGTTGAAATAGGTTAGCTTACTGATTGATTAGTTTAAGAAAAAGGATTCTTAAGTCATATATTTAGGGGAGTGGAGGACTTAATAATTCAGTGGAAAGATACTAAAGAAGATATATTTTTTTCTCTTCTTTTTTTTTCTTCTTTTTATAAAATGGGATGCATATATAGATATGTGTATATTTTAGTAAAGTGGGTAGTGGATTATATCTAGAATTGTACTGTATGATTTTAAGTCATATATTTAGAGGAGTGGAGGAATTGGACAGAATTGAATAAATGTTAAATTTGGATGCAGGGAGAAGGTCGATTTAAAATGTTATATTAATATATATAAAAGATTAAAGGTTAAATTGTAATAATACTCAATAAGCTTAACATGTTAAGGGTCAGTATTTCGAGAAGGGATTAAGGGAAAGGAAAGATATTATGTATGTAACTAGTTATGAAATAGCCTATTGTTGTGAAGAAGTCACAGGGGGGGTTGGGTGGAAAGGGTGGGTTAGGGAAGGGGGGGGAAAGGGGGAAAAACTTGTATTTGAAAACTTTTTCAATAAAAAAAAAAAAAAACAAGTGGGGATCCACCACGGCCATTGAGATTCTTTGAAATCAACCTGGCCTAACCCCATCTCTCCAGATGTGTTGTCACTCTAACTCCTATGATTCTCAGCCTGCATATCCTCTGCCCATATCACTCAGAAATTATTAGAAGACACCTGGAGGGCATTTGATGGTGTGGAATAGCTAAAGAATCTATGACAGATGTTGTGACAGTGGTATCCTTGGGCCTCTTTCTAGCAAAGTGCTACGAGAAAGTCCCAATCAGAAAATAGTGATTAACAGATGCTATCTACTTAAGGGGGGGGGGGGTGGAATATATTTTATATATTTTTATATATTTTTGCTCTATGTGATTGGCAAGGGAAAAGAGATCAAGAGGCCACAAATAATTAGAAAAGAAGGGGGGAATAGATCTCTGCAAGTACATAGAAACTTCATTTCCTGACTCCAGCTTATTTTTCATATCAATCTTTCAAGTCCGCTCTTAGTTGGACGAACAGTAATCTTTTGGGCATAGTTTACTTGGCATAAAAATTGATTTCATATTATGTACACAATATTATGTATATATAATGGAATGGTGTGGTGGCCTAGGGGTGGAGCTCTCGCCTCACAATGAGGAGGTTGTGAGTTCGATCCTAGGTAGAGGCAGATATTTCTGTCTCTGGACACACTGAGAATATGTCTGCTGAACAAAACTCTGCATTGGCAATAAGAAGGGCATCCGGCTATTAAAACACTCTGCTAACCCCATTCAGTTGCCCAGACTCCACCTTGCAAGGGAATATTGGGTCGTGAAAAGAAGATTATGATTATGATTATGTATATATAATATTCCATATTATGTATTTTATGTACAAGGAGAGATTATGCACTGAAGACAAATTCCTTGTGTCCAATCACACTTGGCTAATAAAGAATTCTATGCTTCTAAACTATTCTGTGTACTTAAATTTTGGAAGAACTGGGAAAGGACCCTGCTTGGAGCCCAAAGAATGGTTCCAGGACCTTCTCATGGATGTACTCTTCATCATACATTTTAATAAAAAGATAGATAGTCCTCAGCTTACAACCATTCACAGTGACCATTCAAAGTGACAACAGCGCTGAAAAAAATGACTTACGACCATTTTTCACACTTTATGACCATTGCAACATCCTCATGGTCATATGATTTACATTCAACTGCTTGACAACTGACTCACATTTACGACAGTGTCTGTCGTAAATGTGATGATGGCCCTTTGATGATTTTCCAACAAGCAAAGTCAATGGGGAAGCCGGATTCACTTAATAACCATCTGGCTAATTTAATAACAGCAGTGATTCCCTTAACAAAGGTGGCAAGAAAAGTCATAAGGTGGGGCGAAACTCACTTAACAAATTTCTCACTTAACCATGTAAATTTTGGGCTCAACTGTGGTCATAAGTCAAGGACTACCTGTATTGAGCTATATTGAAATACTCATTAAGTCCACTTTCTTCTAGTGTTCTACCAAGCCTTAAAAAGCTGAGCCTTCCCCCAAGCTTTGGGATAAGGTGAGTCTAGAGCCCAATGGTTGTGACTGTTTATATATTGGGGAGTGTTGGTTTGAAAATGTTGGTTTATATTGCTTCTTTTATACTTTCCCCCCCTTTTTTTTTTGCTGTCATTGTGAGCTGCTCAGAGTTAGAGTTCATAACATGGAAAGCCGTATAATGTTTCTTAAGAAAATAAATAAATATAAAATAGAGTTACATAAACTCTTCGGCAAGTGAACTCTTACCGAACTCTTATCAAAGTGAACTCTTTCCAAAGGTAAACTCTTCAGTAAGTGAAGAAAAGGACCAGGGGAGACATGATAGCAGTGTTCCAATATTTGAGGGGCTGCCACAGAGAGGAGGGGGATCGATCTGTTTTCCAAGGCACCTGAACCCCAGACAAGGAATAATGGATGGAAACTGATTAAGGAGAGATTCAACCTGGAAATAAGGAGAAATTTTCTGACAGTGAGAGCAATCAACCAATGGAACAGAAGTTGCCTTCAGAAGTTATGGGAGCTTCATCACTGGAAGCTTTCAAGAAGAGACTGGACTGCCATTTGTCAGAAATGGTGTAGGGTCACCTGCTTGGGCGGGGGGTTAGACTAGATGACCTACAAGGTCCCTTCCAACTCTGTTAATCTGTTAAATCTTCTAGGAGCAGAAGCAACAGATAAGTCCTGTACTCATGTTCTCATGAGCCCCAAAGTATTTATCTGCAATCATTTTTTGAAGCAGGAATAGCCTTCATGAAAAGGTCCCAGGATCAGCTTTCAGTACAGCGAAGGAGATCTGGGGAAAGATTTTCTAATCTGTAATCTCCAGTTATTACTGCTAACTCCCCTAACTCCCCATTTCTCCTAACCAACATGGCTTCTCATGAATGATCATGTATAGGTAAAAGTAAAGGTTCCCCTCGCACATATGTGCTAGTCATTCCCGACTCTAGGGGACGGTGCTCATCTCCATTTCAAAGCCAAAGAGCCCGCGCTGTCCGAAGACGTCTCCGTGGTCATGTGGCCGGGATGACCAAATGTCCAAGGCACACGGAACACTGTTATTTTCCCACCAAAGGTGGTCCCTATTTTTTGACTTGCATTTTTTATGTGCTTTCGAACTGCTAGGTTGGCAGAAGCTGGGACAAGTAATGGGAGCTCACCCCATTACGTGGCACCAGGGATTCGAACCGCGGAACTGCCAACCTTTCGATCACGTATATTGCAACTTAATAAATCAAAAGTGCTCGATCTGAGTGGAAGATCTATATTCGCTCCAGGTGGCTAATTCCATGTCTACTTCTAGATTGACACTGTTTTTCCAAGTTTTATTTTAAGAAGAATCTAGAGGAAGACATAAAAAGTAGTATGTTGCTTTGATTCATTTTGGTTGGGTTGTTTTTTTTTTTTTTTACTATGTTTTCCTTCCAGCCAACCAAAATCAGAAGCAGGAGAGAAAGAGAGAAATAAATAACATATTACTTACAGTATATGGAAGAGATACAACATGTATATATTTCAACTTTTTCAAGGAGATACAGAGGAATCTTTGTAAGCACAATTCACCCAAAAACATTCTATTTTACAGTTGAAGTTGCATATTTTCTTTTTTGCATTCCATGAAAGCGTTTTTTTTTAAAAAAATTAAACTGATAAAAATGGTTTGTTTGCTTGTTCGTTGATTGCCATTTCTTGAAATCTTGAGGAAATGTCCATTTATCTTCTTAATGCAAGAGAGGGATTCAAGCTATTCAAAATGTATCAACTGGAAGCAATATATATATATATATATATATATATATATATATATATATATATATATATATATATATATATATATATATATATGTATTATTTTTTTGTCATGTAACCTAACTGCCCTCTGCTGGAAAATGGAAAAAATAGCTGTAAGGTTGCAAATCATTAAAACAAGGATGCAAGGAGATATTTTGCTTTTTGCTTTTTTAATCTACTGGGGTCAATCTGCTTGCAGTAACAGTGCCCTATAGGTAAGTCATAATGGCAAGCAAACACCACTGTCTAGGGTCAACATGACATGTTATCCTTTGGCCAAACAGCCATATTGTTCTTTCATTCATTCTTCAGACGGTAAGTTTTTCCCTGCCTAGTCTATTTTTAACTATGCTTAGGAAAGCAGGACTATCTCCAGCCAAAGGAGAAATATATTACTCTGGAAGTAATCAGTTTTATGGTGGCATTTAAGGACTGAAAGCAGCTGAGGCTCCATTCGCAAAGAAACTGGCTAATGAACAGCAGCCATTAATGCGTAGTTTTGGGGGATTTTAACAGCAGAAGGTAGTCGCGTTCTTGTGCTTATTTTTAAAGAAGTGACTAAAATAGTCTTAGCTGATGAAGCCCAACAGATAATGGGAAAAAGTACTTTAGAGAGTCAGCAGTTGGAGGCCTTTGGGCCAAAGCCTGCAAACTAAGGATGCCTGTTTCCTCTTTAAAACTAGTCCAGTTTTTCTCAGCCTCAGCCACTTGAAGGTGGATGGACTTCAACTCCCAGAATACCTCAGCAGGAATTTACCAAATTTGCAGATGATACTAAGCTGGGAGGAATAGCCAACACTCTAGAGCAGTGTTTCTCAACCTTGGAAGCTGGAAGATGGGTGGACTTCAACTCCCAGCGCTGGCTGGGGGATTCTGGGAGTTGAAGTCCACCCATCTTCCAGCTTCCAAGGTTGAGAAACACTGCTCTAGAGGATAGGCTCAAGATCCAGATGGATCTTGACAGACACTATCCAACAAAATGAGATTCAATGTAGAGAAAAGTAAAGTCTTATACTTAGGTAAGAAAAACCAAAAGTACACATATACAGACTGGGTGAAACCAGGCTTAATAGCAGTAACTGTGAGAGGGATCTTGGAGTCTTAGTGGACAACCAATTAAATATGAGCCAGTAGTGTGCAGCAGCAGCCAAAAAAGCAATGCAATCCTAAATTGCATTAACAGAGGGATACAATCAAGATCAAGTAAGGTACTAATACCACTCTGTAAAGCCTTAGTAAGACCACACCTAGAATACTGCATCCAGTTTTGGTCACCACACTATAAAAAATATGTTGAGACTCCAGAAAGAGTGCAGAGAAGAGCAACCAAGATGACACTGGAAGCTTAAACATATGATGAACAATTGCAGGAACTGGGCATGGGTAGTCTAGTGAAGAGAAGGACCAGGGGAGACATGAGAGCAGTCTTCCAATACTTGAGGGGCTGCCACAGAGAGGAGGGGGTCAACCTGTCTTCCAAAGCACCTGAAGGCCAGACAAGGAATAATGGATGGAAACTGAACAAGGAGAGATTCAACCTGGAAATAAGGAGAAAATTTCTGACAGTGAGAGCAATCAACCAATGGAACAGAAGTTGCCTTCGGAAGTTGTGGGAGCTTCATCAATGGCTTTCAAGAAGAGACTGGACTGCCCTCTGTCAGAAACAGTGTAGGGTCTCCTGCATTGCAGGGGATTGGACTAGATGACCTACAAGGTCCCTTCCAACTCTGTTTATCTGTTAATTTGGCTGGAGAATTCCGGGAGTTGCAGTTCATACATTCTCAAGTTGCTGGGGTTGAGAAACACTAGACTTAGAGGACAAGAATGGGGAATGGGAAATAGAAATATTCATACTTCAGTGAGTGTATATCCTTAGAATACATTTTGAGCTACACTTTAATTGTCCAGGAAAAGTGGCTATTTTCATATCCTTTTCCTCTTCCTCCTCCTCCTCTTCTTCTTCCTCCTCCTTTCCTCTGCAAGTAATAGCAATAGCACTTAGACATATATACCGCTTCACAGTGCCCTTTCTAAGCAGTTTATAGAGTCAGCCTCTTGCCCCCAACAACCTGGGTCCTCATTTTACCCACCTCAGAAGGATGGAAGGCTGAATCAACCTTGAGCCATTCAGAATTGAACTCCTGGCAGTGGGCAGAGTCAGCCTGCAAAACTGCATTCTAACCACTGAAAACTATGGATGGATGGATGGATGGATGGATGGATGGATGGAAGGAAGGAAGGAAGGAAGGAAGGAAGGAAGGAAGGAAGGAAGGAAGGTAGCTATAGCACTTAGACTTATATACCACTTCATAGTGCTTTACAGCCCTCTCTAAGCGATTTATAGACTAAGCATATTGCCCCCAACAATCTGGGTCATCATTTTAACCATCTCGGAAGGATGGAAGGATGAGTCAACCTTGAGCGGGTGAGAATCGAACACCTGGCAGTGGGCAGAGCTAGCCTGCAATGCTGCATTCTAACCACTGCGCCACCATGGCTCTTAAACCATTGTAAACAAGGAAAAATATTTTCCAATTCATGAAACAGACAAAAAATGTGCTTCTCTCATCTTCAGAAATGAATCAATAGAACACTATACTATACATTAATGTTGGACTTCCTCAATGATATCTTTGCAATGATAGAGCTTGAAAGAAGTCCTAGTACAGATCAACATGATTAACGACAGTGGTGGGATTCAAATTTTTTTACTACCAGTTCTGTGGGCGAGCCTTGGTGGGCGTGGCCAGGGGTGTGACAGGCAGCATTCGGCCTCCTGCACCCCTCTGGGAGCAAAAATGGGCCTCAGGGAGGACGCACCGCCCCTGCCCCCCCCCCGCTCTGATTTGGGCCTAGTATGCCTCCCTGAAGCCTCCTGGGAGCAAAAATGAGGTGGAGGGGGTGCACCACCCCTCCCGCACCCCATTTTGGGCCTAGTAGGCCTCCCTGCACCCCCCTGGGAGCAAAAACAGGCCGCGGGGGGGGGACACATGCCACACACACACACACACCCCATGTCCCATTTTGGACGTAGGAGGCCTTCCTGCACTTGCCTGGGAGCCAAAATGGGATGTGTGGGGACCCCAGGAAGGGGCATGGCGGGACGGGGGTGGCGGGGCCAGCCAGCAATTTAACTACCATTTCGCCCGAACCGGCCGGATCCCACTACTGATTAACAGCTAAAGGTAATACTATTGCACTTATTTTTTTTCCCCCTCAAGAGTTTAAATTACTTCAATTCCAACCCTGAGGCAGAAGAAATGGATTTTGAAAAAATGTAGTAAAATCATATATGAAGGACTTCTATAAGCAATTATCCACTCACACATTCCTTCATGGGACAGTTTTATAGTTTTCAGGAATAGCATGGCAAATTGTCAAAAGCCTGAGAAGGATGCCTGATTGAAGAAAAGTGTAAAACAGACTGGCTTATAATGATGGAGCCCTTTATCTTGGTGGAACCCAAGATTTTCTGTTAGGACAAGATATTGGGGAGAAAATGGATACCATAAAATGTAAACACATCAAAACAAATATCCCAAAGCTGCTTTTTCAAAAGCACCTTTTCAATAACCATGAGATTAAAACTCTGGACAGCTCACCCTTAGGACAACCGTGACTAAGAATCTTCATAGACATCAAAACAAATGGATCTTTTTCGGAACCGTGGTGGTGCATTGGTTAGAATGCAATTTTGCACGCTAATTCTGCTGCCGGCTGCCAGCAGTTTGGCAGTTCGATCCTGACCAGCTCAAGGTTTCCACCCTTCCGAGGTCGGTAAAATGAGGACCCATATTGTTGGGGGCAAGATGCTGACTCTGTAAACCATTTAGAGAGGGCTGTAAAGTCCTGTGAAGTGGTATATAAATCTAAGTGCTATTGCTATTGCAGATTAGCTCTGCCCACTGCCAGGAGTTCGATCCTGACCAGCTCAAGATTGACTCAGCCTTCCATCCTTCCGAGGTCAGTAAAATTAGGACCCATATTGTTGGGGGCAATAGGCTGACTCTGTAAACCATTTGCAAACAGGGGTGAAATGCTCCCGGTTCGGACCACATCGGGCGATCCGGTAGTGATTGTGGCAGGTGATTCGGAGAACCGGTAGCGATGGCGGCGCAAGGCTCCGCCCACCCACCTGGGTGTCGTTACTTCCTGCTTTTAAAAGGTAAAAAAAAGGCTCTGACGATCGCGCAACACAGGTGTGATCGTCAGAGCCTTTTTTTACCTTTTAAAAGCATTTTTTTAAACAACCTATTCGTCTGAATAGGTTGTACAAAAATGCTTTAAAAAAGTAAAAAGAAAAAAGTTGGCCGTGCCCACCCAGTCACATTACCAACCACCACCACCAAGCCACGCCCACAGAACCGGTAGTAACAAATTTTACATTTCACCACTGACTGTGAAGCGGTATATAAATCTAAGTGCAATTGCTATTGCTAACATCCACAAGAGTCAGCTCCATTTTCTTTGATGCATCTCAGTAGTGATTTTTAAAAAATTGTTAATGAATTTAGGGCACATTTAGTTTAGATCAGTGGTGGTTTGCCCCCGGTTCACACCGGTTCTATAGAACCGGTAGTAAAACCGGCGGGAGGCTCCACCCACCGACCCTGATGTCATCAGAACGCTTCTGTGCATGTGCAGAAGCTTCTACACATGCGCAGAAAAGCACGCATGTGCGCGAGTGAAGCGAGCACGCATATGCGACCCCATTGTGAACCGGTAGTAAAGGTAAGTAGAACCCACCCCTGGTTTAGATGTATGGAATATGGCAATCTTTAAGGAATCTAGTTCTGCTAATTGATTATATGAAAGCTTCCTGAAAATTATCTTCAGAGTAAGCAAGGAAAGACTGGATCTCTGTTCAGTTTAGGCAGGACTGTTCAGTATAAACGATATGGTTAGGTGTTATTCTTTTTATTTGGTAGGGTCTCACGGAAAATTTATAAATTGGGTGTTTTAATCTGTGTTTTGGCCAAAATATTTAATAATTTTAAGGGATTTTTAATATTTGTATTATCTGTATTTTATCTTGGCTGTTCACCGCCCTGAGTCCTTCTGGAGTAGGGCAGTATAGAAATTTGATTAATAAATAAATAAATAAATAAATATGCATTCAGACCATTTGAGCAGTTTTGGGTGCACTGCCTTGTGCAAACCGCACGCTTGTTGATGAAGCAAAGTTGTATGAAGAAAGCTCTGAGCCAGTCATTATCTCCCAACCGGACAATCTCTATAGAATTATTTTTGCACGGGTAAACTTGGAGGAAGGAGTTATCTGTGTGGCTGCCTTGTTAAAAATGAGTTGTTGAAACAGGCTTGTGCTCTTTTGGTTTCTGGTTAAATTCTGATTGACACAAATCTCCTTAATACCTGTTCGCACAAAATTATCTTCCCGTTGGAGTATTCTGCTTAAAATGTATAAATGGAGCTGACAGATGAGCAAGCGGTGAAAATAGAATGCAGTATCATGACAATAGCAGCCACAAGGTAATATGCATTCAGAAACAATAATATATGCGATGTATACGTCCTTACATTAATTGCAAAGGACAAAAATTAAATGCAACTTATTAATGGAGGCTGTAGGCATGTTAATAGTCTCACTCAGCTCAAATAGCTCACACGCAAAAAAATAATAAGTCAGATTCATTGGTAGCATTTATCATTTTTGTGTAATTTATGAACCATTCACTATGACTGGCTTACAATGCCCACTGATATAATGAAGCATAAATCTGGAATAATATCTGTCCCGTCATTGTCTCTTGATGGGACACTCTGAATCATAAATGGAAGAATTTTTTTTAATCTTGGTTTTATCATTTGTTGTGCACCACCTAGAATCATGGATAGATAGCCATATATGTTCTGGGAAGGAAGGAAGGAAGGAAGGAAGGAAGGAAGGAAGGAAGGAAGGAAGGAAGGAAGGAAGGAAGGAAGGAAGGAAGGAAGGAAGGAAGGAAGGAAGGCTTAAAAATAAATTTAATAATTTCTAAAATGTGCAGAAGCTAGATATATATGGCAGTGTTGGAGAATACTGTAAATTGATCTAAAGATACCATAGAGTCAGAATCAGAATAGAGCTGGAAGTGACCTTGGAGGTCTTCTAGTCCAGCCTTTTGCTCAAGCAGGAGACCCTAAACCATTTCAGACAAGTGACTGTCCAGTCTCTTCTTAAAAACCTCCATTGATGGAGCACCCACAACTTCTGAAGACAAGCTGTTCCACTGGTTAATTGTCCAATAGTTAGATTATATGATCCTGGGGGGAAGTGGATGTATATTTCACTCACTGCCTATCTATTTCAATGACATGCAGTAAAAGGAACCTCAATAGTAGGTAACTAAGATGTTGACGGGGATACTTAAATATATTTATATAAACAGTGTAATAATCTTTCACAAATTGATGCCTGCCACATATATTGGTCAAGCTGGGACTTTTAGTAGGTGAAACCCAAAACATGTGGACAGCTCTAAGTTGAGAAAGTTAAGTTTATTGGCGTTCCACGGTTTACATATTTGACGTTAAGAATCTAAGATTTACACAATAAAATCAAGTCTAAACTAATAGATAAGCAGGGATCCCAAAGCAACTGACTAGGGTTATATATTTAATTTTATGCAGCTAATTTGCGTAGCTTGCATGAATGGGCCTGGGATAAAAAGGGGGATTACACTGTGCTTGCAGAGGACAAGTCAAA
>JAKOOJ010000067.1:0-32500 GCA_022577455.1 Arizona elegans | reverse complement strand
TTTATTTATTTATTAGTCGCATTTCTATGCCGCCCAACTCCCTAGTAGAAAAGATGAGAAGGATAATAGTAATACAGCCATACTACATGGGTAAATATCCTTAGACATAACAGAATGCTGTGGGAAATAGGTCTTTAGCAGAGTGATGGCATAAGGGAAAAAACCTGTCCTTGTGTTTAGATGTTTTGGCATACAATGCCCTATAGCGCCATCCTGATGGGAGGAGTTGAAACCCAAGATGTGAGGGGTCTTCCAGAGATAGTTTTACTATAAAATAGGGGTCTCCAAAAATGGCAACTTTAGACTTCAACTTCCAGAATTCCTCAGCCAACCAGAGTTGCCAAGTTTAGAGAAGGCTGCTAGAAAATATTCCCAGTGTGGCATCATTCTAGGGCACTGTAGGAAATTAAAATAGTGATTAGACCTGGCAGTACCGATGGCCTTTTCTGCTACTCAGTTCTGCCAAAGAAAAAAAAAAATCAAGACCTACTGAGGGACTTGAGTATGTGACATACTCAAATCTGGGATCAGCCCTGTTTGTCTTAATCTGGGCAACTGACCTTTCCTTCCTTCCTTCCATTCACCCACCCACCCATCCATCCTGCTAAAGACCTATTTCCCACAGCATTGTGTTATGTCTAAGGATATTTACCCATGTAGTATGTCTGTATTACTATTATCCTTCTCATCTTTTCTACTACCTTTTCCTATTGGTACTTTATGATTATATTGCTTTGTTTTTTGTATCTATAGTGACATCTTATGCACTGGAGATAAATTCCTTGTGTGTCTAATCATACTTGGCCAATATTCCATAATATTCTAGTCCAGTCCAGTCCAGTTCATTCCATTATATTCTATTCTAGGTTGACTCAGCCTTCAGTAATGCAGGCAAACTCTGCCCACAGTCTGGAGTTCGATCCTGACCAGCGTATGGTTGACTCAGCCTTCCATCCTTTCAAGGTGGGTAAAATGAGGACCCAAATTGTTGGGGGCAAGATGCTGACTCTGTAAACTGATTAGAGAGGGCTGTAAAGCACTGTGAAGCGATATATAAGTCTTAATGCTATTGCTACTGCTAATTCTATTCTATTCTATTCTATTCTATTCTATTCTATTCTATTCTATTCTATTCTATTCCAAGAAAAGAAAAGAAAAGAAAAGAAAAGAAAAGAAAAGAAGAATTAGGGGTGACATGATAGCACTATTCCAATATTTGAGGGGCTGCCACAAAGAAGAGGGGGGTCAAATTATTCTCCAAAACACCCGAGGGCAGGACAAGAAACAATGGTTGGAAACCAATCAAAGAGAGAAGCAATCTGGAATTAAGGAGAAACTTCCTAACAGTCAGGACAATTAACCAGTGGAACAGCTTGCCTCCAGAAATCATGGGAGCTCCATCATTGGAGGTATTTAAGAAGAGATTAAACAGTCACTTGTCTGAAATGGTATCTATTCTATTCTATTCTATTCTATTCTATTCTATTCTATTCTATTCTATTCTATTCTATTCTACTCTACTCTACTCTACTCTTTACTCTATTCTATTCTATTCTATTCTATTCTATTCTATTCTATTCTATTCTATTCTATTCTATTCTATTCTATCCCATCCCATCCCATCCCATCCCATCCCATCCCATCCCATCCCATCTCTATTCTATTCTATTCTATTCTATTCTATTCTATTCTATTCTATTCTATTCTATTCTATTCTATTCCATTCCATTCCATTCCATTCCATCCCATCCCATCCCATCCCATCCCATCCCATCGATGATGTCAAATGTTTTCAATTGCCAGGGCTTCCACTGGGACAATTTTGGCATTCTGTTCCTAAGGTATGCATGAAACGTATTCACAAAGAAAGTCTGGTCAACTTTTATACCTCCTGAAAATATGTTAAAAAAGTAATCGGGGTAATTGCATGATCTCATAGGCCAGTGATGGCTAACCTTTTCGCCGTTGTGGGCCAAAAGCGTGGGAGCCTGGGGGGGGTCATGCACACGCATGACCACACCCATAATTCAATGCACCCCTGCCCCACCCCCTTGCGCATGCGCATGTGACCCCCCCGCACTACCTCCGCACTACCCCCGCACTACCCCCGCTTTTGGCACGCGACTGCAAAAAGGTTACCAGTGGGCCCAGTAGGCCCGTTTTTCACCCTCCCCAGGCTCCAGAGACTTTCTTGGAGCCTGGGGAGTGTGAAAACTGCCTCCCCCCACAAGGCCCTCCAGCGGCCAGAAACAGCCCATTTCCCGACTTCTGTTGGGCCCAGAAGGCCCAAAAATCAGCTGGCCGATGCGTGCTGGAGTTGAGCTAGGGCAACATTCGCGTGCCCACAGATATGGCTCCATGTGCCACCTGTGGCACGCATGCCATAGGTTCGCCATCACGGTCATAGGCAGTCCAAGGAGTACTTCTGTCAGGGTGGCATTGTTTGGGAAAGCTTGACAGTACATGTGGAGCATTTTAAAAGTATGAAGAAGATGAATTGGACGCATCCCCCCCCCTTAAATCACATCCCTAAGTAGCAGTAAAATTGGAAAATATTGTTGAAGTCAGGAAATAATAGGTTTTACTTCCGTTTAGTGCCACACATTTTAAACCTCAGATATCCATCCATCCATCCTTGTTTGTGGATCTAACTTAAATGAAAGCAGTGCTGTTTTACAACACACACACACACCCTTATATATTTTTTTTATTTTTATTTTTTGTGGACGGATAGCCTGTTATCTTTGCTCCTGAGTTATCTTCTTGACCAGCGTAGCAGTTGTACGATGAGTAAATTACCCAAGCTGTTATTGCTTATTTTCTTCATATATGATAGATTGGACAGATCCCCTTGAGAATCACATAGATTTCACAACACACAATCCCCAAGAAGTCATTCCTGGGTGAGTTATACTTCCTATTTTATTTTTTGCCTCTTCACAGTGCCTTATATCTCCCCGATTTCTCATTTATTTCATAGACACTCCTGGCTCCACTCCGCTTACTTAAAGAAGCCATCTCATGCTGCTTTTGTTATATCCCTGGGATTTTGCTCGTAGCTTATGTTCTCAGCACCGAGCGAAACTTTCACGGAATAAAAACCTTGCAGGAAATGTCTTCTACTGTTAAGACCTTAATTTGAACAGCGCTGGCCTTCGTTCTGCTGAAGTACCTGCTTGAATGTTGGCACCGAGTTCAGAGACATTTAGAAAGGGATATGAGTGCCTTTTTCCATCTGGCATTTTCTGTCCGTGACATTTTTACATACTGCTTATTCCTACGGCAGGCATAGAATAGATCCAGTTGTCAACAGGGGACACTATCATCCAACCAGCCCTTACCCGTTCTTGATTTCAGCCAAGTGGCTCTGCAGTCCCAGGTTCATCTACTGGGTGATGAGAACAATATTAGAAAAGAACTGTGTGGCCAATGGCATAACTGATGAGAAAGGCAGACCCGTGCTTTGCAGACAATGGAAGGAAAAACCCATAGCTCTGATCAGGGGTGGGCTTCAAAAATTTTAGCAAGGGGCTCTCTGCCTGGTTGCTGGGTAGGCATGACCATGGTGGGCGTGGCCAGTCGGCCTCCTGCACCATGGCATGGGGGTGTTTTTGCCCTCCCCAGGCTCCGAAGGCTTTTCTCGAGCCTCCGGGAGGGCAAAAACAGCCTTCCCAGGCTCTGGAGGCCCTCGGGAGGCCAGAAACGAGCCTCTTTCCAGCCTTCCTGAACTTCTGGTAGGGCCATTTTTCACCCTCCCTGAGCCTCCGTGAACACCCTGCACTTACCTGCATCCAAAACAGGCCGTGTAGGCACTCCTGGGAGGGGAGGGGCAGGGTGAGGTTGATGGAGCGACCCAAGAGTGGGATTTGGGGGTTCTCCAAACTGCACAGAATCTTAGCTTGAGGTTCTTCCGAACCCCTGCGAACCCCCAGCAGCCCATCCCTGGCCCTGATATTCTTTCAACAGGGAGGCATAACATTTTTGGGGAAGGAGAAATCCACAATTCGCTTTTCAAGTGTCCTGGCAGGTTGCATTCCAAGAAGTTTTGGCCAAAGAAGTAGGATGGGGGAGGCCCTACAAAAACAAGATATGATTTAGTGTGCTGCATATTTACATTTGGGGCAGTGTGGTGGCTTCAGCAGTTAAGACCCTGGACTTGTTGGCTAGAAAGCTAACAGTCTGGGTTTGAGACTTAAATACTCAATAGTAGTAACTGTGAGAGGGATCTTGGAGTCCTAGTGGACAACCATTTAAATATGAGCCAGCTGTGTGCAGCAGCCGTCAAAAAAGCCATCACACTTCTAGGCTGCTTAAACAGAGGGATAGAATCAAGATCACGTGAAGGGTTAATACCACTTTATAATGCCTTGATAAGGCCACACTTGGAATATTGCATCCAGTTTTGGTCTCCACAATGTAAAAAGGATGTGGAGACTCTAGAAAGAGTGCAGAGAAGAGCAACAAAGAGAATTAGGGGACTGGAGCTAAAACATATGAAGAACAGTTGCAGGAACTGGGTATATCTAGTATAATGAAGAGAAGGACTAGGGGAGACATGATAGCAGTGTTCCAATATCTCAGGGGCTGCCACAAAGAAGAGGGAGTCAAACTATTCTTCAAAGCACCTGAGGGCAGGACAAGAAGCAATGGGTGGGAACTAATCATGGAGAGAAGCAACCAAGAACTAAGGAGAAATTCTCTGACAGCTAGAACAATTAACCAGTGGAACAACTTGCCTCCAGAAGTTGTGAATTCTCCAACGTTGGAAGTTTTTAAGAAGATGTTGGATAACCATTTGTCTGAAGTGGTGTAGGGTTTCCTGCCTAAGCAGGGGGTTGGACTAGAAGACCTCCAAGGTCCCTTGCAACTCTGTTATTCTATTCTATTCTACCATGTAATGGTGTGAGCTCCCAGTCTTTCCCCGACTCCTGCCAACCTTCAACAGATTGTTAGGACTGCAGAAAAAACAATTGCAACCAACCTGCCTTGCATCGAGGACCTGTATGTTGCGTGGGTCAGAAGGAGAAAATATCTATAGATACTTCTCCTCTCAGGGTGCCAAAACATCAGCATTGCATGCCAAAACAACTAGATACAGAAGCAGTTTTTTTCCCCCATGCCATCAGTCTGAATTCCCACAGCACTGTCTCATGCCTAAGGATATCTAACATGCTGTAGGACTGCATTACTATTATCCTTCTCATCTTTCCTATTAACTTCTCCTATTGGTATCTTGTGACTATCACTTTGTTGGTTATACCTTATGATTTATGATGGTGTTGTATGATTTCTGATTGTACCTTATGAATTATGTCCCAAAGGTGCTTTTTCAGGAGGCAACTGGACTTTCTTGGGTTTTTTTTTTCTTTTGAAGACATTTCGCTTCTCATCCAAGAAGCTTCTTCAGCTCTGACAGGATGGTGGGGAATGGAAGGATTGATATTCCTTGCAGACAGCTGGTCCTTTGCATCCTTTTAGAGGGTACAATTTGGGATGGACACCCTTTGAATGGTGTGGGAGGAGGAATGGATTTCCAGAGGAAAAATTGCAGACTACAGGAACCAGGAGCACCACTCAGGTGACCCTGAGGACACAGATAAACCTTCAAGTCAGTGGTGAAATGTAAAATTTGTTACTACCGGTTCTGTAGGCATGGCTGGGGGGTGGGGGTGGGGGGTAATGTGACTGGGTGGGCGTGGTCAATTTTTTTTTTTTACTTTTAAAACCATTTTTTCTACAACCTCTTCAGCGAAGAGGTTGTAAAAAAATGCTTTCAAAAGGTTCTGACGATCCCAGCTGAGTTGCCTGATCGGCAGAGGCTTTTCTTTCTTTTAAGTGCCTCTGACAATCCAAACTGAGTTGCCTGATCAGCAGAGGCTTTTTTTCTTTTAAAAGCCTTTGATGATCCCAGCTGAGCTGCGCGATCATCAGAGGCTTTTTTTTTACTTTTAAAAGCATTTTCTCATTAGAAGAGGTTGTAGAAAAAATGCTTTTAAAAGTTAAAAAAAAAGCCTCTGATGATTGTGCGGCTCAGCTGGGCATGTGTGGGGAGGGGCAGGGATTTTTGCTACCAGTTCTCCGAACCACCTGCCTCCATTGCTACCAGATTGGGCGATCCGGTCCAAACCGGGAGCATTTCACCCCTGCTTCAAGTGCTTCAACGACCCTCAAAAAGGATGCAAATGTGCAAGGAATATCAATCCTTCCATTCCCCGCCATCCAGTGAGAGCTGAAGAAGCTTCTTGGATGAGAAGCGAAACGTCTTCAAAAGAAAAAACAAGAAAGTCCAATTGCCTCCTGAAAAAGCACCTTTGGGACAACCATGACCTGGATGACTGAGAATCTCTATAGACTCATGATTTATCATTTATCTCTTTGTTACGTCTACTGAGAGCTTATGCACCGGGAAACAAATTCCTTGTGTGTCCAATCACAGTTGGCCAATAAAGAATATTCTATTCTGTGCTTTAAATTCTGCCTTGAGACCTTGAAAGGGGGAAGACAAATCCGCCTTCTCACCCAATGAAAATGAATTAATTTTGAGCTTTCAACAGTTGATGAGTCGGTCAAACCTTGCATGCTGAATGGGCTTCAGATAATAGATGCTTCTTCAAAGGCTGACCAACTGTTTCCCCATTGTTCCAACAACTGAAAAAAAAAATATTATTTTTTTTTGCTTTCTCTCATTAAACAATCAATATGTGGAGCTGACAGCAAGAAGCATCTAGAAATTGGCTGGCTTTAGCACTGTATTACTTAACACTGAATAAATAGAAGCACTTTGTCTGAATTGTAATCTTCAACCCCCGAGGGGGAAAGGAAGGCCACGGGATAGAGAATGAGGTATTCGTGTAGCCTTTTCGGATCCAGCTCGGTGTTGTATAACCGTGATGGCGAACCTGTGGCACACGGAACCATATCTCTTGGCACGTGAGCATTGCCCTAGCTCAGCTCCAGTGCATATGTGCGCACTGGCCAGCTGATTTTCGGGCCTTCTGGGCCCACCTGTTCTGCCCCAGCTCCGGATTTCCGAGGATATTGACACACACCAATGGTCCTTATCAAATTTATTAAGTAGCAAGAATAAACAAGACCGGCAAAGGTTGGCAACCAGCCCAGAAAACAAGATATGATAAACCAAAATACTCTGATAATAAATACGAGTTGTTTCTAGCAAGAAACTTACTAACGGTGTGCGACTTAAATAGGCTAAGGGAGTGGCCAATTATCCTCAAGCCCTACTCTTGAGTAGTCCTCCGCCTCCTGAGTATCCACTCCTGCCTTTTGGCAGCCCTGCGTGCTCAAGCATTGAGGAGAGGCTCCTCCACTTTGCTCTCTCCACTGGTCCCCACAGTCATGTGGTCAAAATTTGGACACTCGGCCACTGGTTTCATATTTATGACAGTTGTCACATGATCCCTTTTTGTGACCTTCTGACAAGCAAAATCAAGCGGGAAGCCAGATTCACTTAACTGTTCTGCCCCAGCTACGGACCCCAAACAATGCAGCACACACAAAGTCCGTTCAAACCTTAATTTACTGAATAAACCAGTCTTTTACAACAACGGCTGTTAATTAATTGCATTAACAGCTGCCAAGAATTCAAAGAATAATAACTGAAAACTTACTATGGTTGGCAGAATGCCCAGAAGCAATTTGCAGGAAGCTGATAAGATAAGCAAGATAAGACAGGAAGGTATGTGAACTAAGTTGTTCCCTGCAAATTGCTTCAGTTGGCGTTCCTCCTTAAATAGGCTAAGGGAGTGGCCAATTAGCCCCAAGCCTTACTCTCGAGGAGACCTTCTGAGGAGCCACTCCTGCGTTTTGGCAGCTCTGCGCACCCGTGCATCGAGAAGAGGCTCCTCCACTTCATCCTCTTCACTTAAAGGAGCCTCTGGAGGTTCTGAAGGCCCTGGCTGAATCCCTGCCTCTGGCACCAACTCTTCTCCAGCCTCCTCATTGTCCGACTCGAGCGCCAGCTGCACAGGCTGCTGGCGCAGCACCACACCAGCCTCCTCGCTGTCCGAATCAGCTACTAGTTGCACAGACCACGTATGGGTCACAACACTTAACAACTGTTAACAACTGCAGTCATTTACTTAACAATGGGGGCAAGAAAGGTCGTAAAATGGGGAAAATCTCACTTAACAACTGTTCTTACTTAGCACAAAAAATTTGGGCAACTGCAAGTCAAGGACTAGCTGTGATCCAAAACAAAGTTGCCCTTTTGCTTACTGAGAGAACTAGACCTTGGATAGATTGAATTTAAGGAAGGCATAAAACTTTGTACCATCAGAGAATCTGGTGATACTTGAGCCCACGCAGTCAGCTTTAATAATATCCCTGCTAATGCAAAAGTAAAATATTCAAGGTTTTTTCTTGCACAGACATCAATGCCCGCCGAAGGTTTAATTATATAATTGAATATATTCCCACGTTAGATCACTGATGTTTGGTGATTGTAAAAGCGGGGAGGGGGAAGAGTGAGAAGGAAGGAGCATCACCTAGCAACCATTTCTAACAAATGGCAATGGGGGGGGGAGAGAAATAAAGAGATTATATGCTACATCACTCCATCGAGTCAAAATTGATAGCAAATTGTGTTTGCCCTTTCATCCGGGGTGGAAAATCCATTGTGTGCAGGCAGAAAGTAAGTGAAAAAGAAAAATATTCGGCTCAGAAAGGAATGTCTTTGTGATCTTCCCCCCTCCCCCCCCTTTTTTTTTTGTTTCTCCCTTTCCCCAAAGAGAATACGAAAGAAGGAAAGAGACGGGCAGTTGCGGTCGGCAAAAATGACATCCTGCCCTCCAGGGAAGAGCCGGAAGGCAAAAATTGGAGGTAGTGTTAATTTAATAGTCTTTGGCATTCGCTCAGGAGCAGGAGAAAGGACGTTAATGGATGGGCCAGGAAGGTCTGCAGTGAGCAGGCCAGAAAAGTCAAGATGGTGACCAAAACCAGACAATTCACACATAAAAAAGGAGCAGGGCTTGGATGTCATGCTTGTGGCCTCCACCTTGGTTTTAATTTTGACAGCCAACTTAGCTTCCGATTCAGTCTAAAAAGACCGTCTTCAAGATAACGAAAGCACTACTTGCCCCCTTGGCGGCGAGAAAAATCAAAAGTACACATACACAGACTGGGTGAAACCAGGCTTAATAGCAGTAACTTTGAGAGGGGTCTTGGAATCTTAGTGGACAACCAATTAAATATAAGCCAACAGTGTGCGGCGGCAGCCAAAAAAGCCAATGCAATCCTAAATTGCATTAATAGAGGGATACAAGGTACCTCAAGGGAGGTACTAATGCCATTCTAGAAAGCCCTGGTAAGAGTACTGCATCCAGTTTTGGTCACCACACTATAAACAAGTTGTTGAGACTCTAGAAAGAGTGCAGAGAAGAGCAACCAGGATGATAAGGGGACTGGAGACTAAAACATACGATGAACAGTTGCAGGAACTGGGCATGGCTAGTCTAGTGAAGAGAAGGACCAGGGGAGACAGGATAGCAGTCTTCCAATATCTGAGGGGCTGCCACAGAGAGGAGGGGATCATGCTATTTTCCAAGACACCCAAAGGCCGGACAAGGAATAATGGATGGAAACTGATCAAGGAGAGATTCAACTTAGAAATAAGGAGGAATTTTCTGACACTGAAAACAATCAAACCATGGAACAGATGTTGCTTTCAGAAGTTGTGGGAGCTTCAACTCTGGAAGCTTTCAAGAAGAGACTGGACTGCCATCTTTCAAAAATGGTGTAGGATCTGCTTGGGTGGTGGTGGGGGGTTGGCTAGATGATCTACAACAGGGGTGTCAAACTCGATTTCATTGAGGGCCACATCAGGGTTGTGTTTGACTTTGGAGGGCCGGGGTGGGCGTGGACAGGGTGGGCATGGACAGTTTGACTTCACTCGTGTTGGGGGTGCCTGTGGAGGCCCAAGCACTCTGCCAGTGAAAATAGACTCCCAAGCTCCGTTTTCGCCTATGATGGCCTCCTGCCTCTGCCAGCAAAAACAGAGCTCAGGAGGACTGCAGGTGACAAGGGTCTGTTCCAAATTTGTTAATCTGTATCTGATATACAAGATGCCCTATAAAAGACGGGGCCGGCTCAGCTCACCATACCAGAAAAGTATCATGCTTGAATACAGTGGTGAAATCCAATTTTTTTTATTACTAGTTCTGTGGGCGTGGCTTGGTGGTTGTGGTGTGGTTGGTGAGTGTAGCTTGATGGGCATGGCAGGGGAAGGATAGTGCAAAATGCCCATTCCCTCCCCACTCCTGGGGGAAAGATATTGCAAAATCCCATTCCCTCCCCACTCCTGGGGGAAGGATATTGCAAAATCTCCATTCCAACCCCACTCTGGGGCCAGCCAGAGGTGGTATTTGCCAGTTCTCCAAACTGCTCAAAATTTCCGCTGCCGGTTCTCCAGAACCTGTCGGAACCTGCTGGATTTCACCCCTGCTTGAATCCTCCCTTGTGATAGAATGTTGTCCGGATTCCCAGGAGGGAGAGGCTGCATTCCAGAAGAGCAAGAGACAAAGTAGTTTAGATCAGGGGTCCCCAACCCCCAGGCCATGGCTCACTACCGAACTATGAACTGTTCAAAATTGGACCACCCGAAACAGTGAGCAAGTACATGTGGGTACATGTGCATCCCCTCTTGCGTGAACAGCAGGCGAGTGTGCGTACGTGTGCTCCATTTGCACGAGTAGTGGGCACATGTATCCACCACTCATACGTAAGGAGCTGCATGCACACACACTTGCCCACCACTCATGCGCTGTTGTGACTGAAGCCCAAGTAGTGATTACCAAACACAATTCAATCCTGAACAAACTTATTTTATTAAAACAGCTGAGAATGAATTCATTCTCAGCTTAGTCCAAAACAAAATTCTTCATAATCAGTCCGTTGGCCTTATCACCAACCTTTGATGTCTTTGGCAACCTGCCAAAGGCTTTTCTTGGCCAAAAACCCCACAAAGTTCAAGAGATGCTGACAAGAAGCACTGGAATCAATGTTGCTTTTCTACAAAGAACCCAACGGCTCATTGCTGCTCATTATGGGAATGGCCAGTCATCTTCTGGCCTTACTCCTGAGTCGTCCTTTTTGCTTCAGCTGCTCTTGCCTTCTGGCAGCTCTTCACATGCGTGCATTAGGAACAGGTTTCTCCTGTTCCTCTGCCTCTCTGCTGTCCGGCTCTGGAGGCTCCGGAGTTGATGCATCAGTCCCAGATGGCCCTGGCCCCATCTCTGTCTCTGATACAGAGCCCTAGTCCGGGCCTTCCCCTGACTCCAGGACTGGCCCATTGTCCTCCCCAGCCTCCTCACTGTCCAACTCCTCTGCCAGGTCCACAGGCCGCTGGCGGACCACAACATGCACATCCGTCCCCTCTTCCCCCCTCCCGCCCATCCGCAAAGCTGGAAAAGTTGTGGAACTCTGATTTAGATTGTTTGTGTGAGAGATAGAGGGTAAAGACACTCCTGCTTAATAGCTCCCAAAGTACACAAGTCATCTGCTTTAGTTTGGCAAGATTCTGTCTATAGCTCAGGAACAAAAAAGAAACTGCTTGGAAGGATCTCAATGTGTCTTTCTTGGTTTTTGGAGCCTGATATTTGCTGGCATGCTGGCATCATGACAACAGTTATGGCCACGGGCCTTGCTCTCTCTGTCAACACCCTTTTTATGACTATACCAATGGTCGTCTTGGCAACCATTTTGAAATAGGGAGGCCCCTCAGGACTACCGTGTCAGGGAAAAGTTGACTGACATATTTTCAAATTTCCCAAAAGTAAGTATATTATTGGAACCCATTCAGAGGGGGTATTCAGCTGGTTCAGACCAGTTTGCCCGAACTGGTAGTGGAAATAGTGTGTGGGCCTGCCCACCACTGAACCCATTGCTACTTTTGTGCACATTCTCTATTTTTCTTCCAAATTTATTACAAAGTGGGTCATTTGATGACGCCAGTGGTGGAAGATGTAAGACCCCAGGCACTTGGTTTAAACTCATTTGTCTTCATATGAAGAACAGTTGCAGGAACTGGGTATGTCTAGTTTAATGAAAAGAAGGACTAGGGGAGACATGATAGCAGTCTTCCAATATCTCAGGGGTTGCCCCAAAGAAGAGGGAGTCAACTTGTTTTCCAAAGCACCTGAGGATAGGACAAGAAGCAATTGGTGGAAACTAATCAAGGAGAGAAGCAAGTTAGAACTAAGGAGAAATTTCCTGACAGTTAGAATAATTAACAAGTGGAACAACTTGCCTGCAGAAGTTGTGAATGCTCCAACACTGGAAGTTTTTAAGAAGATGTTGGATAACCATTTGCCTGAAGTAGTGTAGGGTTTCCTGCCTGGGCAGGGGGTTGGACTAGAAGACCTCCAAGGTCCTTTTCAACTCTGTTATTCTATTCTATTCATCCTTTTCCAGGCAACCTTAAATTATGGTTTTGGTATTGTGTACAAAAGCCAAGCCATTCCTAAGGAACCTCCTGCAGGTTGTCCAACTTACTCGAGGCTTTGGGTGTCCCCTGTCGAATGTAGACCAGAGATAAGGAACACATCTGCTGAAACTCCCAATTTTTTGCATTAAATGTAGCAGAAGCCAGGATTTTCAATCTGCAAAAAAGCATATATTTGCCACGTAAGCTGTAAGGTTAGAGTTTTATTGTGTCGTACATTTATAAAAGCGATTCTTCCCCTTCCCCGTCAAAATTATCTCCTCTCCACACCGCCCACATGTTCGTAATAATCAAATGCAGCAGGCTGGCTGTACCTTCATCGCTTTGCAAAACACATGTTTATCACCAGTTTCCACTCCACCAAATAGTTTTGACCCTAGGTTACGATGTGGGCCTTGAGAGATGCAAGACAGGTTAAGTGGGAGATAGGCAAACGTATCATTACGGGCACCTTGGCTTGTTTTGAAGATACTCAAATCTTCCAGAAGGATTTTCAGCACATTCCTTTCATTGGCACAGCACTGGGGCTGGGCTTCAGCTGCTCATCCATTTGAGTTAACATCTTCAACTTACTTTGATTCAGCTCTGGGAAGATCAGCATCTTGTGTGAATCTGTTGTGGCCCACCAGCAGCCAGCGGAGCTGGCAGCAGAATCGGACAGTGAGTAGGTTGGGGAGGACAATGGGCCGGTCCTGGAGTCAGGGGAAGGCCTGGACGAGGGCTCTGTATCCGAGACAGAGATGGGGCCGGGGGGGGTGCAGAACTGGTTCGGTGACATCATATCATCACCGCTACTGGCTTGGGAGAACCGGACCGAACCGGGAGGAACCCACCACTGAATCAGAAGGCTGGAAAGGACCTTGGAAGTCTTATAGTCCAACCCCCTGCTCAAGATGGAAGGTCTTATACCAGGGGTGTCAAACTCAAGGCCCAGAATCTCAGAATCATAAGGTACAACACTTAATGATAGTCATAGGGTACAAATAAGCAATCAGGAAACAATATCAATATAAATCGTAAGGATACCAGCAACAAGGTTACAGTCATAAGTGGAAGGAGATGGGTGGTGGGAACGATGAGAAGATTAATAGTAGTGCAGACTTAGTAAATAGTTTGACAGTGTTGGGGGAATTATTTGTTTAGCAGAGTGATGGCATTTGGGAAAAACTGTTCTTGTGTTTAGTTGTGCTGGTGTGCAGTGCTCTATAGCATCGTTTTGAGGGTAGGAGTTGAAACAGTTTATGTCCAGGATGTGAGGGGTCTGTAAATATTTTCACAGCCCTCGTTTTGACTCGTGCAGTATACAGGTCCTCAATGAAAGGCAGATAGGGGATCTGGAGGCTAAACTGTTGCTCTTTTTCAGGAGTCTTCAGCCTCTATGGTTTCCCACATTTCTATTAATTCCTAGGTTAATATATTAGGAAGAGTATTTTTGGACTGGAAACCCATGTTGTTCTCATGGAGAACAACACCTTTAGTGGCTTCCTCCCTCAGTTCTGGTCATAAAAGCCACATAGACATTTATAAAATAGGACTACTTGTAATTTGTATTGTTTTATTTGCTGTATTTATTATCTATCTTTTCCCTAGGAGCTCTAGGAGACTTAAGGGTCTTCTCACCGCATAGCACTCTGTGAAGACGAATAAACTGAGAATGAATGACTGGCTCAAAGTCATCCGGGAAATCTCCATGTCTGAAGGCAGACATTGAACCTGGATTTCCCCAGACCTAATCCAAATTCTGCTTTGGAGGCTAGCTTGTTTTGGGGTGGAGTCAGGGCAACTGAGCATTTGCCAGCTAGATGCCCTTCCTGGTGCCCACACAGAGTTCACAGCAGATATTTTCTCTTGGCGCCCTGATAGAGAAACATCTGCCGCTGCCTAGGATTGAACTCTCAACTTTCCAAACAGGAGGCGAGCGTCTTCACTTCTAGGCCACCACACCACTCCACACCCAAAGCTAAACTTTAATTGAACTTTAAAAAACTCAAGAGAGCCCAGCAGATTAGTCTAAGTCACTCCGTTTGTCAATAGAAATATGTATAAATGCTTTAAAATACAAATCTATAAAGCTGACCGGTGAAAAAAATAAATGGAATGAGAACTTGGAGGAACGGGTGGAAACTCCCTCGGTGGATTTAATCCAAAATATGCTGGAAACTGCATTTGTGGAATAAGTGTGTTTTGGCAAGAGACACCTGGATGGTCCTTTCTTCTTTCTTTGTCTGTATGATTCCAGAGAGCAGAAATGGAATTACTTTCTGCTGGTAGGACATTCTGATTTTAAATGGTTCTGAAGTCGATTTGCTCAGTGCTATATCCCCTGTTAAAAATAGAACCATCAGTACCTAATGGTTTTCTTTCTTCTTTCAGCTCTCCGCCCGCTTCACACTGTCTCTTAGTTCACCGGCAGAACCAATAAACGGTGCTCCTTCCATTAGAATGAGCAAGAAGAATTCGACTCTTAATTTGACTGTTGCTTGCAATTTTCGGAGTCACGGGAGGGGAGATTTTTATGGATAGAGATGTATCTTGCAACATGAGAAAGGAAGAGGTTACCCCTGAATAGGATGGGTTACAGCGGGCTAAATTAAAGCAGATCTTATCTTTGCGATCAGAAGTGAAAAAGCCAAGACTTCAGCTTTTTAAACATTTCTGCAAGACTTTGAGTCAACTGTGTATCAGAAAGGTGTCCGGTGAAGTTTGATATTATCCATGTTTAGAGGCAGTTGAATTAAGAAGGCTGCCTAAGCGGATACCCTGATTATTTTAGCCTCTGCCATTCCTGCCTGTGGTATATTGCATTAACAACTTTATCTTGGAGGGGGCTTATAGATTAATATCAAATCCCACTTCCCTTGCTGTTCATCCTACTCCCTCCCTCCCTTTTAACTATCATGTTTTGCATTTTATCTTTTAGAATAGAATAGATTTTTTTTATTTATTGGCCAAGTGTGATTGGACACACAAGGAACTTGCATATGCACCAAAGACAAATTCCTTGTGTGTCCAATCGCATTTGGCCAATAAAGAATTCTATCTATCTATCTATCTATCTATCTATCTATCTATCTATCTATCTATCTATCAATCAATCAAAAGAAAGAAAATACATTTATTAAGAATCATAAGATACAACACTTAGTGATAGTCATACGTTACTAATAAGCAACCAAATCATACTAGGAAACAAATAAAACTATAAATTGTAAAGATACAAGCAACAAGATTATAGTCATAAGTGGGAGGAGATAGATAGTTTTAGTTTTAGTTTAGTTTATTTTGGATTTATATACCACCCTACTCCCGAAGGACTCAGGGCGGTGAACAGCCAAAGATAAAACACATATAATATAAAATTTAAAAAAAAAAACAATTTAAAACACATTAAATAAATTTGGCCCATACTGATTAAAACACCCGTTTTGTTTTGTTTTTAAAAAAACCAATTAAAATTAACAATTAAAAGGAAGTTAAGCCAGGCCAGCCTGTTGGAATAAAAGGTCTTGAGGGCACGGTGGAAAGTGCGTAAATCCGGGATCCTCCGTATCTCCGGGGGGAGCTCGTTCCAAATGGCAGGTGCCCCCACAGAGAAGGCTCTCCCCCTAGGGGCCGGCAGTCGACACTGTTTGACCAACGGCACTCTGAGGAGCCCCTCTCTGTGGGAGCATACTGGCCGGTGAGAGGCTACTGGTGGCAGAAGGCAGTCTCGTAAGTACCCAGGTCCTAAGCCATGGAGCGCTCTAAAGGTGGTAACCAGGACCTTGAAGTGCACCCAGAAGACCACCAGGAGCCAGTGCAGCTCGCGCAAGAGAGATGTTACATGGGAACACCACGTCGCTCCCATAACCACCCGCGCAGCCGCATTCTACACCAGTTGGAGCCTCCGGGTGCTCCTCAAGGGGAGCCCCATGTAGAGAGCATTACAGTAGTCCAGGCAGGAGATGACATAATAGGAGGGATGAGAAGAATAATAGTAATACAGTCTTAGTAAATAGTTTGACAGTGTTGTGGGAATTATTTGTTTAGCAGAGTGATGGTATGTGGGAAAAAACTGTCCTTGTGTCTAGTTATTCTGGTGTGCAGTGCTGTAGAGCATCATTTTGAGGGTAGGAGTTGAAACAGTTTATGTCCAGGATGTGAGGGGTCTGTAAATATTTTCCCAGCCCTCTTTTTGACTCGTGCAGTATACAGGTCCTCAATGGAAGGCAGGTTGATAGCCATTGTTTTTTCTGCAGTTCTGATTATCCTCTGAATTCTGTGTCTGTCTTGTTGGGTTGCAGAGCCAAACCAGAGAGTTATAGAGGTGCACATGACAGACTCAATAATTCCTCTGTAGAACTGGATCAGCAGCTCTTTGGGCAGTTTGAGCTTCCTGAATTGGCAGAGAAATAACATTCCTTGTTGTGCTTTTTTAATGACATTTTTGATGTTAGGTGTCCATTTGAAGTCTTGAGATATGATAGAACCTAGAAACTTGAAGGTTTTTACTGTTGATACTGTGTTGTCTACTATTGTAAGAGGTGGTAATATAGGAGGGTTTCTCTTAAAATCTACCACCATTTCTATGGTTTTGAGTGTGTTTAGTTCAAGACTGCTCTTTTTATTTTATTTTATAGCTAGGACCAGCATGGATATGTCTCCTAGGTTGGGTAATGAAACATCTGCAAGAAAACAACCAAGCTCAGAGAGCACCAAGGATCTCCTCAAATCATTTGCTTCCTTGGTTTGCATTGCTGACTCAGATGACTATGTAATCCAAGCCCAGTCTATTTATATTCATTGTGATTCATGTAAAACGTAGGTGGGACACCTGTCCCATTCCTGATAAAGGTAAAGGTTCTATTCACACATATGTGCTAGTTATCCCCAACTCTAGGGGGCGGTGCTCATCTCCGTTTCAAAGCTGAAGAGCCAGCGCTGTCCAAAGACATTTCCGGGATCATGTGGCCAGCATGACTCAACGCCAAAGGCGCACGGAACGCTGTTCCCTTCCCACCAAAGGTGGTCCCTATTTTTCTACTTGCATTTTTTACGTGCTTTCAGACTGCTAGGTTCGCAGAAGCTGGGACAAGTCACAGGAGCTCACCCCGTTATACGGCACTAGGGATTCAAACCGCTGAACTGCCGACCTTTCAATCAATAAGCTCAGCATCTTAACCACTGAACCACTGCACCCTATCCCATTCCTGATACATCCTCTTTTTTTAAAAAAAAGATCACAAATATATATATATATATATATATATATATATATATATATATATATATATATATTAAATCTCATAAAGTCACAGCCACATCTAACTTTTTGAACACCCCAAGTCAAAAGAGCTCAGTCAAAAGAGATAGTCTTGCTGGAAAACTAACCTAAAAGGCCAAAAGCCCCAGTATATTACGTGGGTCATTCTTTTGTCATAAACATAAATCAATTTCTGGTCCTTTAGTCACACTACACAAAATTGTAAGATAAGCAAACAAAAAACAAAAAAACCCTCAGAGATGTCAGATTGTACAATTTTCCATTTTTTGCTTCAGCCATGCAAAATCTGTTGTGTCAGCAGATATTTCCTAAGACAGTTCCCTTATCCAGTTCTTAAAATTAATCTCTGGCTTTGGGTGTGTGTGTGTGTGGACTTGTGTGGGTGTATGTGCAGTTTTGTTTGTTTGTGTGTGTCACTTCTGTTCTTGGCTTTAAATGGGATCTGTGATTTTGCTTTTACTGCCAGAGACAGATGCTGCTAGCTTCTCTATCTGTGTGTCGATACACACACACACATATTGAATGAAGAATTGGGATGTGAAATTTGGAGCATCATCCGTATAAAATGTTCCTATCCCATAAGGTAGGATAACAAGTCTATTGTGGTGCCTACTGAGAAAAATATATTTATGTCGTTTTCTTTAGAAAAATCTGATTCTTCCAAGGTCTTCACCTTCTCATTTTTGACTTTTTCCACTTTATGTTCCAATTATTATTATTATTATTATTATTATTATTATTATTATTATTATTATTATTATTATTATTATTTACTGGGACTTGCAAATTGAAGTTGAGCAGACTGTGGAAAAAGAAATCATGTGTTGTCCCAATTGTAATTGGAGCCCTTGGAGCAATACCCAAAGGGCTACCCCGCTATTTAGAAATTCTAAATTTGCCGGACTTGAACATTTTGACTCTACAAAAAACCACCTTACAGAACAGCTTACATCCTCCGACAATACCTTAACAGTTCCTAGGTCCTTGGTTAGGACTCGAGCTACTGAGCTATTAACCAGCCTCAAAGGCTGTGAATCTCATTAAAGATTAACTAATAATAATAATAATAATAATAATAGTAATAATAGTAATAGTACTACTGCTAGTAGTAGTAGAAGTAGTAATAATAATAGTAATAGTAATAGACATGGCTGACTTGCTAAATTAATCCACTGGATGGTGTCCCTTCAGATTATCCTTCAATTGTGCTAATCATCATCATCATCACAACCTAATGCCATGAAAGCAAAGATACAAAAATCCACCGACAGGCCAAACTGCTGACTTTGCCGCCTTTGCAACAACAAAGTCGAAACTGTTTCACATTTAATATGTGAATGCGGCAAAATCGCACAAACTGATTACAAAGCTAGACATGATCGAGTTGCTAAATTAATCCACTGGTCATTATGTAAAAAATACGATTTACCTGTATCCAAAAAGTCATGGGAACATAAAGTGGAAAAAGTTATAGAAAATGAGATGGATCGTCGTTTGGAACACCACACGCTAGATATCACAATTGTCGAAAACCAAAATGTACAATTTATTGACATCGCGGTACCAGGAGATGCCAGAGTCGTAGAAAAAGAACTGGAAAAAATCATGAAATATCGCGACCTGGCCATCGAAACTATGCAATTATGGATGAAACATGTAACCGTGATACCCATTGTCATCAGGGCACTTGGTACCATGTCCAAGAATTTCATAAGATATATCAACAAATTGCAGCTTCCTGCAATAACACCTGCGTAACTGCAAAAAACTGTGCTACTTGTAAGAACCAACTCATTGGAGAATATTGATTCTCAGATGCAGTTTGAAGAAAGAAATACAGGTTATCTTTGACTTACCACAGTTCATTTAGTGACCATTCAACATTACAAAATCACTGAAAAAGTGACTTATGACCGTTATTCACACTTACGACGATGGCGGCATCCCTGTGGTCACATGATCAAAATTCAGATGCTTGGAAACTTAATCCTATTTAGGACAGTTGCCATGTCCCCTTTTGCGGCTTTCCGACAAGCAAAGTCAACGGGGAAGCCAGATTCACTTAACAACCATGTTACTAATTTACCAACGGCGGTGATTCACTTAACAGCAAGAAAGTTGGTAAAACGGGGCGAATCTCACTTAACAAATGTTTCACTTTTAGTGACAGGAATTTTGGGCTCACTTATGATCGTAAATTGAGGACTATCTGTAGAATAGAATAGAACAGAACAGAACAGAACAGAACAGAACAGAACAGAATAGAATAGAATAGAATAGAATAGAATAGAATAGAATAGAATTCTTTACTGGCCAAGTGTGACTGGACACACAAGGAATTTGTCTTTGGTGCATACACTCTCGGTGTACATAAAAGAAAAGAAACATTCGTCAAGAATCATAAGGTACAACACTTAATGATAGTCATAGGGAACAAATAAGCAATCAAATCATATTAGGAAACAGTCAATATAAATAATAAGGATACCAGCAACAAGGTTACAGTCATACAATCATAAGTGGGAGGAGCTGGGTGATAGGAACGATGAGAAGGTTAATAGTAATGCAGATTTAATTGAGACATAGATCTATTTTTCTTTTTTTTAAATGAAAAGTTATAAGAGAAGAAAGAACTATTACCTTATGTCCGGTATTGTCAACAAATCCACAGCAGCCTCCAAAATTCTTTTGGAAATTGCATCCTTGTTGAGGGAGTTTATAAAATGCAAGGAGATAAAACAACAGTGGACAGCTGCCCGGATAAATTCTGAAATTATTCTGTCTCCATTAATTGCATTCTTCTAAGTGGTTTGCTTCAACTGACATTATACAGCCAATTGATCTGAGAGCTTCTCCAAAGCCATTAGATGCATTTTGATGGTGCTGCAGGTTATTTACTAACATTTTAACTGCTCAGGGTGAAGACTTCATCAACACAAGAAGTCACGAGCCAAAGCGTTGCTTGCTGCTTTTATTAATTTGCACTTTGGAATCAAGAGATAAACTGAGACTCTTGTAATTCAGTACATGTATTTCCCCAACTGTTTCTAATGCAGTTCTTTAATCAATTAATTTGGAAGGAAAAAAGTCCACAGCAAAATCTGTCTATTACAGAAAATGGCTTTCATGCTATGCACACATAGGACAACAAGCTTTGCAAAATTCCAAATATTGCAAGAAGTTTGCATGGAAACATAGATTTCAATATAAACCTTCAAAGTTAACTAGAACAAAATAAATCTAAGACATGAAAAATGACCAATTTATCCTGCTATGGTTTGGCCAAGGAGCCAAGAGTTCGGACACCCGCGAAGAATGTGGAAAAAGTTTTGGACCAACTGGTTAATCTTTAGCTGCTTTATTTAGATTCCATTTTTAAGATGCAACAGTTGTGTTTGGGTTGTATATACGTGCATATTCTATATATAAACATACAGACATATTTGTAAAATCCCGATGGTGCAAAAAAATAAAATAAAAATAATATAGAATCAAAATGTAGCACCAGCAATTACAGTAATGGCAAAAGCTAAGACCAGTCCGGCAGATATTTACAGATGCAGCCAGGAACATATATGGAAAACATCTGGCAATCTGTTCCAGAAACAGAATAATGTTCAGGATGGAATGAAGTGAAGGTACAAAGCAGACAGCTTGGCCTCCCTCCGTGTCTTAAGTCAACTTACATTAAACAACTAAGCGATTAAAAGCATTCATTTTGGGGAAGCTAATTCAATCCTTGGTTGTATAAACGAAGGCATAGAATCAAAATCATATAAAATATTAGTACCGCTTTATAAATCCTTAGTAAGACCACACCGGGAAACCACATCCAATTGATCACCACATTACCAAAATAAATAAATAAATAAACGTTGAGACTTTGGAAAAAGTGCAAAGAAGAGCAACTAAGAGACAAAAAAAAATAAATAAAACCGTATGAAGAACAGTTGCAGGAATTGGATATGGCCAGTCTACAGGAGTGGATTTCTGCCTAGTTGCTGGGTGGGTGTGGCCATGGTGGGTGTGGCCTAGTTGGCCTCCTGCATCACAGCGGGGGAGGGTGCGTTTTTCCCTCCCCAGGCTCCAGAGGCTTTCCTCAAGCCTCCAGGAGGGCAAAAACAGCCTCCCCAGGCTCCAGAGGCCCTCTGGAGGCCGAAAACTGACTCCTGGGAGGGGAGGGAGGGGCCAGCCAGGAGTGGGATTTGGGGGTTCTCCGAACTGCACAGAATCTTAGCTAGAGGTTCTCCCGAACCCCTGTGAATCCCCAGCAGCCGACACCTGCCAGTCTAGAGAAAAGAAGGACTAGGGGTAACATGATAACGTTATTCCAGTATTTGAGAGGCTGCCATAAAGAAGACGGAGGTTGACTTATTTTCCAAAGCACCAGAAGGCAGGACAACAAAACAATGGATGGAAACTAATCAAAGAGAGAAACAACCTAGAATTAAGGAGAAACTTCCTAATAGTGAGGACAATTAATCAGAGGAACTGCTGACCTTCAGAAATTGTAGGTTCTTCCTCACTGGAGGTTTTTAAGAAAAGGCTAGAAAACCACCTCCTTGAAATGGTACAGGGTCTCCTGCTTGAGCAAAGAGTTGGACTAGAAGACCTCCAAGGTACCTTCCAGCTCTATTCTGATCAAAACCACCATGCTCAGAGAGTACCAAGGACTCCACAGATTCATTAGTGCCCTCCCTGCTATAACCCTACTTTTTTTTTTTTTTTTAGGATAATTCTTCACAAAGAAGAGAATATTTGTAGCTCAGGGTTGAACTGTGGGCACCAAGGACCGCCCCCCCATCCCCATAATCCTGCATTTTAAGTATGTCCTATGCGGTGGCTCAGTGGCTAAGACGCTGAGCTTGTCGATCGAAAGGTCAGCAGTTCAGCGGTTCGAATCTCTAGTGCCGCGTAATAGGGTGAGCTCCCGTTACTCGTTCCAGCTTCTGCCAACCTAGCAGTTCAAAAGCACGTTAAAAAAATGCAAGTAGAAAAATAGGGACCACCTTTGGTGGGAAGGTAACAGTGTCCCGTATTCCTTTGGTGTTGAGTCATGCCGGCCACATGACCATGGAGACATCTTCAGACAGCGCTGGCTCTTTGGCTTTGAAACGGAGATGAGCACCGCCACCTAGAGTCGGGAACGATTAGCACGTATGTGCGAGGGGTTACCTTTACCTTTACACAATTCTAGAACATTCTTTTCAATCTTTCAAACCACCATCTGAAACAGCCACCCTCGCGACTGACTCTTCTAGCATAGACATTTGTCTCCCGGACAAATAGACCGGCCTTCTAACTTAGAAGGGGTTTAACATACTTCTACTTCATCTGCAGACAATCATTGTTGATAGAGGCCAGGCCACAGAGAGATTTTAGAGAACCTGATGCATTAGCAATCATTTCAAATTTTGGGGGGGGAAGTGGGGTCCAATTCCGAGCCTCTTTGAACTCTTCCATCCTAAAACTCAGCACATGAAGTAAAAGCGTGAGACGCCTACAGGCGTCTGTATTTTGTTGGTGAAGTTCAGAAAGCGGGAAGACTACAACCCAGAGAAGAGGGAGAAGAGAAAAAGCAGGAGAATCCAGGGTGAAGAAGAAGAAAAAAAGAAAATAATGATCAGTCAATAGGGAGAGAAAGCTTTGGAGGATTACTTTTAAAAGGAACGTCCATCAACGACACAAACCCTAAACGGGCATTGATGGGCTTGGCTATAATGTGTGCAGCCATCACCTCTGCTAGGCCAGGCGAATATGTCATGTCCTTTTAACATCACCAGCCTCTGGCCGAATTTCGACCCTGTAAAAAACATCCTTCCTAATAGGATCATCCGTAAGAACTGGCAAAGGGGGTGAGGGGAGGGGGGGAGACACCGGGGGAGGGGGGCTGCAGGAGAGAGGCAACATTGCTCTTAAAAACCCAGAAGGAGTTGAGGGAAAATATTTATCTGAGCTCTTCCATTTGTTTGAATTCTGGATTCTCTCTTTGCATTTGTGTGTGTGTGAGAGAGAGAGTGTGAGGAGGGAGGAAGTATGCACAGAAGTACAGAGGTGAGGGCGAGAGAGAAAGAGGCTTGTAGTTTGACTTCAGTTTGCCATTAATCTTCTTTTCTGCTTCCTTATACAGAAAACAGAATGACAGCGGGAAGGGACCTTGGAGGTCTTCTAGTCCACCTCCTTGCTCAAGCAGGAGACTCTATGTCATTCCAGACAAATGGCTGCCCAATTTCTTCTTAAAAACCTCCAGTGATGGAGCACCCAGAACTTCCGGAGACCACCCGTTCCACTGGTTAATTGTTCTCACTGACTGGAAATTTCTCCTCAGTTCTAGGTTGGGTCTCTCTTTAATGATCTTCCACCCATTAGTTTTTGTCCTGTCCTCGGGTACTTTGGAGAAGAGGTGGTTGTAGAACCAGTTACTACATTTCTCAACTTTCCTCCATCCTAAACACACACACACACAGAGAGAGACAGACAGACACACACACACACACACACACACACACACACACACACACACACACAAAGAGACAGAGAGGCAGAGGCAGAGACAAAGAGACACACAGAGAGAGAGAGAGAGAGACAGACAGATAGACAGAGAGAGAGAGAGACAGAGAGACAGAGAGAGACAGACAGACAGACACAGACAGAGAGAGAGAGAGAGAGACAGAGAGACAGAGACAGACACAGAGAGAGGGGGGGTGACAGAGACACACAGAGATAGAAAGAGAGAGAGAAAGAGACAGAGACAGACAGAGAGACAGACAGACAGAGACAGAGAGACAGAATGTGACACACACACACACACACACACACACACACAGAGAGAGAGAGAGAGAGAGAGAGAGAGAGAGAGAGAGAGAGAAACAGAGACAGAGAGATATTCCTGATTTGCATATTGATAGCTATAGAACCTATTAGCAGGTTTCCAAGTTAAGAACAAGTGATTCCAAACATACAAAGCAGAACTGAAGAAAGAAATCAAAATTGCAACAGAAAAGGTGTTTTGTATAAAAGGCAATGCTGAGAACTTTAAAGTACGGTTCTGGATATTTAACTGCTGAGCTTATTTTCTATCCCTTTACATTTTGGATGGACACACCAGGTTGTAAAGCTATTCTTAGGGAAGGAACTGAGCACAAGGTGAAAGTATGTGCTGTCTAGAGGGGGTTCACGATCTAAGAACAGAGCTGTGATTTTGATTTTTTGATTTTTTTTGCACCAAGGAGCTCGTTTGCGATCTTGAGATATCTCCAGCCACCTATTGATGCTCAATGGGTAGAGGCAACAGAAGTAGTAACCCATGGAGAATTTTTTTTCCTCCTTAGCAATGTGATATCTATGTTGTAGACATCTTCAGATTTGCATAAACTACATAAATGTGTAGTTTATCCGATGGTGAACCTACTAGGTTCTACAAATTTGAAATTCTTCATTACGTGAAATTCTGCACACTTTGATAGTTATCCCTCTTTAAAGTGGTTGGAGGTTTTAGGAAGAAAACTTCAAGAGCACCAGCCTTATTTTAATTAGGGCCAGGCACAAATATTATCCTGCAACTTGTTTTAATAGAAGTGCTCGCTTTGACTTCATTCAGTTCGCTGGGGGGAAAAAATTGCTTTTGAATTTTCTTGCAAAGGAGGAAATTTCCTCAAACCTCTCATGGGAAAGACATTATGAGATGTCCAGTATTAGAATTCCTGAGGTTATGTTCTTGTTTCTATATAAATGTGGGTATGTAAGGGACGCGGTGGCTTAGTGGCTAAGACACTGAGCTTGTCAATCAGAAACGTTGGCAATTCCGCAGTTCGTATCCCTAGTGCCGCGTAATGGGGTGAGCTCCCGTTACTTGTCCCAGCTTCTGCCAACCCAGCAGTTCGAAAGCACGTAAAAAATGCAAGCAGAAAAATAGGGACCACTGTTAAGGATATTGGTGTTGTGTTAGCAACCAGCAGAGTGTAGAGCACAGAGAAACGTTGCTGAGAGCAATGAATAAGAGATGTGCAAACTGGTTTATCAAAAGTTTACTTTATAGTGAAAAAACAATCTCATAGTCTTTAAACAAATCCAAGTCTTTGCCAGTAAAATCAGTCCAGTGAATACAAAATCTTTTTACCACACGAACAGTTGGTTAGAATAACAAACTCACTCTGGTTCACAAACCACAATGGTACTAGATCCATCCAACGATGATAGCACAATGGTTGCAACTCCACACACTATGGTAGCTTATCATCAACTGAATACGTTACAGTACCTTTCTTAAATACTCTCACAACTAATTACAGCATGACTCAGCATTACAATGAATCAGCAGGAAAACTTTAAAGTCACATAATACATTTTCAGATTAAAGTCACAGAACACATATATTGCCTGGACAACTTGTTAGGCTCAAACCATATCCTAACAACCACCTTTGGTGGGAAGGTAACAGCTTCCGTGCGCCTTTGGCATTGAGTCATGCCGGCCACATGACCATGGAGACGTCTTCGGACAGCGCTGGCTCTTTGGCTTTGAAACAGAGATGAGCCCTGCCCCCTAGAGTCGGGAATGACTAGCACATATGTGCCAGGGGAACCTTTACGTTTACCTTATGTAACAAATAGGTAACTTTTGTCAGATACAGCGCTGAATTGGGCCCCTAAAGAACAATTCCCAAAAAAGTGGGTGGAGACATGATTTTAAAAAAAGTGACAAGGGTCAAGACAAATGCTCCCAATGACTTAATTTATTTTAATCTTAAATAAAGTTAAGATTTAATTAAACACAGTTGTGTTTACTCCCAATTGATTAAATTGGATTAATTAAATGCAATCGTATTTACTCCCTATGGATTTAATGGGTTTTTTAAAATCCTTTTTGTCGCATTAAATAATACAACCGAGCAGGAGGTTTGCCATGAAGGAATGGGAGGGAAGGATTTGTAGCTTTTTCTTTTGCCCCAGCTGACTAATGCAGTGGGCATCCGCAGGCTCTTGCTCTCATCACCAGCATGATAAGGGCAATCCTTTGGACTTGGGTGCAACGTTGTAATTTGGGCACAAAAGAGGCAGGGTTTGCCAGTGCCAACAGTGCAATGATTGATTGATCCATTTGGCCTATCCCATTGTTGGAAGAAATGTCCATCTGGGTTCAGTTCAGTGGTATTATTCAGCCGGTTCTATGCGGTTCGGGAAAACCGGGAGCAGGTGGCTCCGCCCACCCACCCAGACCTAATCCCATCCCATTTATCCATGTTTTTGACACTCTGCGCATGCATGGAAGGCCCTGCTCACATCTCCGAATTGATAGCGAAGGTAAGTGAATAGCACCCCTGGTTCGGTTCCAAGTGGGAGAAATACACTGGAAACCTGGAGGCTATTTTGAAAGATGGTTTAATGGTGGACAGGACCACATGGTTTGAGAGAGAGAGAGGGAGGGAGGGAAAGAGAGAGAGAGAGAAGGAGGGAGGGAGAGAGAGAGAGGCCCCGCCTTGGAGCTTGCTGTTCCTGTGTAAAAATATGTACTCTGATTTGTTGTCAGACTTCCATGGGGCAATGCAGGGGTAACTTTGTAGATTGTCTTGGGTCCCAGGCCTGGTTGAATCTTGCTGGGTGATGATGTAATGAAGGGGGCAATGTGGGCAATTCCTATTATTTATTTATTTATTTATTTATTTATTTATTTATTTATTTATTTATTTATTTATTATATTTCTATACCGCCTTTCTCCCGTAGGACTCAAGGCGGTATACAGTCAAGAAAAATATAGACACACAAACATCATAAAATTGCTAATTAAAATTATTACTTAGTTTGGTCAATTAAATAAAACCCAGAATTAGATAACATTTTTAAAAAAATCATTGACATGTTCGTATGTTTAGCCCCGCCTGTTGGAACATCAGGGTCTTGGGGGCACGGCGCAAAGCACGGAGATCAGGGATATTCCGTATCTCCGGGGGCAGTTCATTCATTATGGCTTAATGACTTTGTCCTGGTTTGAATCTTGGGTGAGGGCTAATTCTATCCTGTCCTGAGGGCCAGGTCTTTTGTGTTGTACATAAGGTGGCCCAGTTTTGTCTTGTAGATAGGTAGGCACCAAAATATCTGCTGGGGGGGAGCAGGGAGCTGAGGCTCTGAGTGTGTCTTTAGAAACATGTTTCTTCTTTGGGGAAAATATAATATCCTGCCTTTTTAATATTTCCTAGACTATTTCATTTTCCTAGGAGAAGGGTGGGGGATAACTTCCTACACCATAGTTAAAGGTTATCCATTGTGCAGGAGGATCAATCCTCAATCAAACCACGGAACAGAAGTTGCCTTCAGAAGTTGTGGGAGCTTCATCACTGGAGGCTTTCAAGATGAGACCGGACTGCCCTCTGTCAGAAATGGTATAGGATCTCCTTCTTGGGTGTGGGGTTGGACTAGATGGCCTACAAGATCCCTTCCGACTCTGTTAACCTGTTAATCACTGGAAGCTTTCAAGAAGTGACTGGACTGCCATCTGTCAGAAATGGTGTAGGGTCTCCTGCTTTTGGGGGGGGGATTTGATTAGATGACCTACAAGGTCCCTTACGAGTCTGTTAATCTGTAAGATCTGTAAAGATGGTGGTGCCAACAGAAATCAAGATTATGGCCATAATCCTAGAGCCACCATCTTGTCTTTTTTTTAATCCCTCCAGTTGCCTCTGTTCCCATCCCCCATTTTACAAAGAACCACAAAGGGTTCCTGGCACTTCTTCCATTTGGGGTTTGTCCCCTGGGTCATCTTCAATAGTTTAATCTAGCAATAAATTAAATAAATAAATTTATTTAATTAATTAAATGAATGAATGAACATACATACATACATACATACATACATACATACATACATACAGCAACGCAGCTCACCAGCTCAAATCCCCCTGCTACTCAGACTAACCTGAGCACAACCAAGACCCCACCTAAACAGAACACACACCCAGCCAATCAGAGCACAGCCAACCCCCCATCCAATCAGAGCACAGCCAAACCCCCAACCAATCAGAACACACCTCCACCCAATCAGAACACAGCCAAGCTCCCACCCAATCAGTTCACACCCCCACTGGCAGTTAAAAGGAAGAAACAGCTGCGATCACACACATTGCTCCTAGAAGCACAAAGCCGAAAACACCAGCCTAAAGATGACGAATGAGACTTCGTCAAAACGTTGCCAAGACCTCCAATTTTACGCAGGAGAAAACCCGAATAACCAAAGACATACATACATACATGCATACATACATACATACATACATACATACTTTTATTTATTTATTTATTTATTTAATATTTATTTAAATAATAGTGTTTCCTCCTGGTGTATACTCCTACATTACATTTAATGAAAAGAAGCAATTTTTGCCATTTCTTTCCGAGGAGAAGAAAACTGTGGATTCAACATTTAAATATTAAAGGAGAGAGGAGCGTGTGAGATGAGTGTGATTCTCCTGCATTTAGTTTGAATAGTCTGATTTCCACTGTAAAATCATCTTTTACACGGCCTGTAGCAGTGATGGTGAGCCTTTTTGGTGCCGAGTGCCCAAAGCGTTTGTGCGCACATGCATGCATGTATGACAGACCCCCCAAAATGCAATGTGAACGGCCTTCCCGTGCATGCATCCCGCATAGGCGCCCTGCCTCTGTGCATGCACCCCATCCTGTTTGGCTTCCAGGTTGATGCAGGAGGCTTTCCAGGTATCCCCCACCTCATTTTGGGCCTGGAAAGCCTCCTGCACCAACCTGCACGCCCCCGTGCATGCACCCCGCCCCCCATGCTGCACATACACGTCCCTCGCATGTGCCCTGCCCCCCCCCCCACATGCATGGGAAAGACCCAAAGACCAGCTGGGTGGCAGGAGGCCTGTGCATGTGCGATGGAGCTGGGCTGGGGCGACAGCTGGCGTGCCCGCAGAGAGGACTCTGCGGGCCACCTGTGGCACACGTGCCATAGGTTTGCCATCACAGGCCTATAGCTTCCTTGGCTGTCTAGACATTGACTCCCAACAGTAGACATTGGGTGGTACTTCCCACTAGAAGTCTTTTCCAGTGGTCTACTGATATAAAGATAAAAAGTTCTCTCCTGACCAGTTGTGTCTGACTCTATGGGTTGGTCCTCATCTCCGTTTCTTAGCCGAGGGAGCCAGCATTGACTGAAGACACTTCTGTGGTCATGTGGCCAACAGCTGGTTATTAAGACCAGCTGCCTGCAATTACTGCAGGTTCAAATCTCGCCAAGGCTCAAGGTTGACTCAGCCTTCCACCCTTTCTAAGGTAGGTAAATTGAGGACCCAGTTTGTGGGGGCAATAAACTGACTTTGTATAAATATACAAAGGATGAAGGTTATTGCTGAGCACATTGTAAGCCGCCCTGAGTCTCCGGAGGAGGGCTGAGGCAGGAACAGGAGCTCACCCCATTGCACAATACCCAAGTCTCAAACCTGGGCTACCAGCTTTCCAGATGACAAGCTCAGCATCTTTAACCAATGAACCATTGTGCCCCTATGATCTACTCATATAGAACACAGGAAAAGGAGGTTTCCATGAAGATTGGTTGAAGAGGTTATCCTACACCTAAAGAAATTAAGAAAACAAAATCCAGAAAATCTCTTTGCCTACAAATTGGGGAGGAAGCTCACTTTTACCCAATGGTAATTTTATAGTCCAGGGATGTGGTGGCTCAGTGGCTAAGACGCTGAGCTTGTCGATTGAAAGGTCGGCAGTTCAGCGGTTCGAATCCCTAGTGCCACGTAACGGGGTGAGCTCCCATTACTTGTCCCAGCTTCTGCCAACCTAGCAGTTCAAAAGGACATAAAAAATGCAAGTAGAAAAATAAGGACCACCTTTGGTGGGAAAGTAACAGCGTTCTGTGCACCTTTGGCATTGAGTCATGCCAGCCACATGACCACGGAGACGTCTTCGGACAGCGCTGGCTCTTCAGCTTTGAAATGGAGATGAGCACCGCCCCCTAGAGTCGGGAACGACTAGCACATATGTGCGAGGGGAACCTTTACCTTTACCTTTAATGCTATAGTAGCAGAAGAAAAGATTGCAGGCTGAGAAACACAAATGAAAAGATAAAGTGGAGTTTACTCTTCCATTTATAAGTATTCTTGCCATGCTACCTCAGTTTGAGCAGCTTTGAAACTTTTGAGAAGAAAAAGGCCACCAAAAGAAACATAACTAATATGTTGGGCTACTTCTCAAACTGTACTATGTTCTTTTGCAAACAGACAGGCAGACAGACAGACAAATCATTTCCCTTCTCGTGTGTCTACATACAACCAATTCATTTTAAAGAGAGTCAAAGATCTAAATATATATTAATTAAAACTCTGGAGGTTGCCAGCACAGAGGTACAATTATCCCAAACTGATGCTATTATAGGCTCTGGTAGCTTCATTTAAATTCCTGAATAAAACATGAAATATATTTAATGAGAAATGAATATACTTGTCAGGAGGGAATAGATGTAATGGTATGGCTAGTCAAAGATGGAAATGATGAAGATGTAATATGATAGGGGTATGTACTAAACAGGAAAATAGTTTTGTTTCAGACCTGGAACAAAATTATAGTATTTTGAAGGTTCTGCCAAACTATTTCAGGTCAGCCAATGTTTCATAAAAGTGAAAGCCACATTGATTTTGGTTGTTTCGGATTTTGGACAAAGAAAAATCTGGTGGAGTTGAGTAGATCCAGACTGATTCCCATCGTCATTCTCCTAGCCTCCCTCAGCTGCTTCTCCTAAAACCAAACAGTCCTTGGCTTTTTCCATACTCCTCATTATCTGAAATAGTGATGGTCTGCAGGGATGTGTCCAAAAAGTCAAGATGGCATCCAGAACCATGAGATCAAGCTCCATCCTTTATCAGAGGTGTGGCAAGGAAGGGAAGATGCAAGAAGATAATTATAAGCTGCTTGGTTGTGTCAGGGTTCTCTGGAAAACTGTCCAGTCCAGGAGTCCAGTGAGAAGAAACAGTTGTAAATAGTCTGAAGATTTGGATCATATCTTAAAATCCCAGAAGATCCTTGATTGTTTTGGATGAGGCCTTCAGTTACAAGCTACAATGAAAGCAGACGGCCATCTTGCCTAGATGATGGTTTTCTCCAAGATGATGCTTAATCAAGGGTGGGCTTCAAAAATTTTAGCAAGGGGTCCTCTGCCCAGTTGTTAGGTGGGCACGGTCATGGTGGGTGTGGCCTAGTTGCCCTCCTGCACCATGGTGGGGGTGGGCATTTTTGCCCTCCCCAAGCTCTCGAGGCTTTTCTTGAGCCTCCAGGGGGCCAAAAATGGCCTTCCCAGGCTCTGGAGGCCCTCTGGAGGCCCATTTCTGGCCTTCCCGAACTTCCAGTAGGGCCATTTTTCGCCCTCCCTGAGCCTCCATACACGACGTGCACTTACCTGCATCCAAAACGGACCGTGTGGGGCTCCTGGGAGGGGAGGGGTGGGTGGGGTGGGGCAGCCAGGAGTGGGATTTGGGGGTTCTCCGAACTGCACAGAATCTTAGCTAGAGATTCTCCTGAACCCCTGCAAACCCCCAGCAGCCCCACCCCTGTGTTTAACTCCTTAGATAAAAATGGTCCTGCTCAACTCTTCTACTGAAAGAGTCTCTGTTCTCTAGGCCTGAACTGGGATGATGCATATTTTGAGGAGAGGAGAGGAGAGGAGAGGAGAGGAGAGGAGAGGAGAGGAGAGGAGAGGAGGAGGAGAGGAGAGGAGAGGAGAGGAGAGGGAGAGAAGGGGAGGGGAGGGGAGGGGAGGGGAG
>JAKOOJ010000066.1:1895000-1897500 GCA_022577455.1 Arizona elegans | reverse complement strand
ATCCCAACATCTATCTATCTATCTATCTATCTATCTATCTATCTATCTATCTATCTATCTATCTTTCTTTCTTTCTTTCTTTCTTTCTTTCTTTCTTTTCATCTATCTATCTATCTATCTATCTATCTATCTATCTATCCAGACATCCCTACATTTATGTATGTATGTATGTATCTATCTATCTATCTATCTATCTATCTATCTATCTATCCATCCATCCAGACATCCTGACATCTATCTATCTATCTATCTATCTATCTATCTATCTATCTATCTATCCAGACATCCAGACATCTATCTATCTATCTATCTATCTATCTATCTATCTATCTATCTACCTATCTATTATCTATCTATCTATCTATCTTTCTTTCTTTCTTTCTTTCTTTCCTTCCATCCATCCAGACATCCTGACATCTATCTATCTATCTATCTATCTATCTATCTATCAATCTATCTATCTATCTATCTATCTATCCAGACATCCCGACATCCATCTATCTATCTATCTATCTATCTATCTATCTATCTATCTATCCATCCATCAAGACATCCTGACATCTATCTATCTAACTATCTAACTATCTATCTATCTATCTATCTATCTATCTATCTATCTATCTATCCAGACATCCAGACATCTATCTATCTATCTATCTATCTATCTATCTATCTATCTATCTATCTACCTATCTATCATCTATCCAGACATCGAGACATTTATCTATCTATCTATCTATCTATCTATCTATCTATCTATCTATCTATCTATCTATCCATCCATCCATCCATCCAGACATCCAGACATCCTGACATATATCTATCTATCTATCTATCTATCTATCTATCTATCTATCTATCTATCTATCTATCTATCTATCTATCTATCTATCCAGACATCCAGACATTTATGTATGTATGTATCTATCTATCTATCTATTTATCTATCTATCCAGAAATCCAGACATTTATCTATCTATCTATCTATCTATCTATCTATCTATCTATCTATCTATCTATCTATCTATCCATCCATCAAGACATCCTGACATCTATCTATCTAACTATCTAACTATCTATCTATCTATCTATCTATCTATCTATCTATCTATCTATCTATCTATCCATCCATCAAGACATCCTGACATCTATCTATCTAACTATCTAACTATCTATCTATCTATCTATCTATCTATCTATCTATCCAGACATCCAGACATCTATCTATCTATCTACCTATCTATCATCTATCCAGACATCGAGACATTTATCTATCTATCTATCTATCTATCTATCTATCTATCTATCTATCCATCCATCCATCCATCCAGACATCCAGACATCCTGACATATATCTATCTATCTATCTATCTATCTATCTATCTATCTATCTATCTACCTATCTATCATCTATCCAGACATCGAGACATTTATCTATCTATCTATCTATCTATCTATCTATCTATCTATCTATCCATCCATCCATCCATCCAGACATCCAGACATCCTGACATATATCTATCTATCTATCTATCTATCTATCTATCTATCTATCTATCTATCTATCTATCTATCTATCTATCCAGACATCCAGACATTTATGTATGTATGTATGTATCTATCTATCTATTTATCTATCTATCCAGAAATCCAGACATTTATCTATCTATCTATCTATCTATCTATCTATCTATCTATCTATCTATCTATCTATCTATCTATCTATCCATCCATCAAGACATCCTGACATCTATCTATCTAACTATCTAACTATCTATCTATCTATCTATCTATCTATCTATCTATCTATCTATCTATCTATCTATCCATCCATCAAGACATCCTGACATCTATCTATCTAACTATCTAACTATCTATCTATCTATCTATCTATCTATCTATCTATCTATCCAGACATCCAGACATCTATCTATCTATCTACCTATCTATCATCTATCCAGACATCGAGACATTTATCTATCTATCTATCTATCTATCTATCTATCTATCTATCCATCCATCCATCCATCCATCCAGACATCCAGACATCCTGACATATATCTATCTATCTATCTATCTATCTATCTATCTATCTATCTATCTATCTATCTATCTATCTATCTATCTATCTATCCAGACATCCAGACATTTATGTATGTATGTATCTATCTATCTATCTATTTATCTATCTATCCAGAAATCCAGACATTTATCTATCTATCTATCTATCTATCTATCTATCTATCTATCTATCTATCTATCTATCTATCTGTCTGTCTGTCTGTCTTTCTGTCTTTCTGTCTGTCTGTCTGTCTGTCTGTCTGTCTATCTACCTATCTATCTATCTATCTTAATTTCATCTATCTATCTATCTATCTATCTATCTATCTATCTATCTATCTATCCAGACATCCAGACATCTATCTATCTGTCTATCTGTCTGTCTGTCTGTCTGTCTGTCTGTCTATCTTTCTTTCCTTCCATCCATCCAGACATCCTG
>JAKOOJ010000066.1:1847500-1850000 GCA_022577455.1 Arizona elegans | reverse complement strand
CTATCTATCTATCTATCTATCTATCTATCCAGACATCCAGACATTTATCTATCTATCTATCTATCTATCTATCTGTCTGTCTGTCTGTCTGTCTGTCTGTCTGTCTGTCTATCTATCTATCTATCTATCTATCTATCTTTCTTTCCATCCATCTATCTATCTATCTATCTATCTATCTATCATCTATCTATCTATCCATCCATCCATCCAGACATCCTGACATCCATCTATCTATCTATCTATCTATCTATCTATCTATCTATCTATCTATCCAGACATCCAGACATCTATCTATCTATCTATCTATCTATTTATCTTTCTTTCTTTCTTTCTTTCTTTCTTTCTTTCTTTCTTTCTTTCTTCCTTTTCATCTATCTATCTATCTATCTATCTATCTATCTATCTATCTATCTATCTATCTATCTATCAATCTATCTATCCAGACATCCAGACATTTATGTATGTATATATGTATGTATGTATGTATGTATGTATCTATCTATCTATCTATCTATCTATCCAGACATCCAGACATTTATCTATCTATCTATCTATCTATCTATCTATCTATCTATCTATCTATCTATCTATCTATCTATCCAGACATCCAGACATTTATCTATCTATCTATCTATCTATCTATCTATCTATCTATCTATCTATCTATCTATCTATCTATCTATCTATCCAGACATCCAGACATCTGTCTGTCTGTCTGTCTGTCTGTCTGTCTGTCTGTCTTTCTGTCTATCTATCCAGACATCCAGACATTTATCTATCTATCTATCCAGACATCCAGACATCCTGACATCTATCTATCTATCTATCTATCTATCTATCTATCTATCTATCTATCTATCTATCTATCTATCCAGACATCCAGACATCCATCTATCTATCTATCTACCTATCTATCTATCTATCCAGACATCCAGACATTTATCTATCTATCTATCTATCTGTCTGTCTGTCTGTCTGTCTGTCTGTCTGTCTGTCTATCTATCTATCTATCTTTCTTTCCATCCATCTATCTATCTATCTATCTATCTATCTATCTATCTATCATCTATCTATCTATCCATCCATCCATCCAGACATCCTGACATCTATCTATCTATCTATCTATCTATCTATCTATCTATCTATCCCGAAATCCAGACATCTATCTATCTATCTATCTATCTATCTATCTATCTTTCTTTCTTTCTTTCTTTCTTTCTTTCTTTCTTTCCTTCCATCCATCCAGACATCCTGACATCTATCTATCTATCTATCTATCTATCTATCTATCTATCTATCCAGACATCCAGACATCTATCTATCTATCTATCTATCTATCTATTTATCTTTCTTTCTTTCTTTCTTTCTTTCTTTCTTTCTTTCTTTTCATCTATCTATCAATCTATCTATCTATCTATCTATCTATCTATCTATCAATCTATCTATCCAGACATCCAGACATTTATGTATGTATGTATGTATGTATGTATCTATCTATCTATCTATCTATCTATCCAGACATCCAGACATTTATCTATCTATCTATCTATCTTTCTTTCTTTCTTTCTTTCCTTCCATCCATCCAGACATCCTGACATCTATCTATCTATCTATCTATCTATCTATCTATCTATCTATCTATCTATCTATCCAGACATCCAGACATCCATCTATCTATCTATCTATCTATCTATCTATCTATCTATCTATCCAGACATCCAGACATTTGTCTATCTATCTATCTATCTATCTATCTATCTATCTGTCTGTCTGTCTGTCTGTCTGTCTGTCTGTCTGTCTGTCTATCTATCTATCTATCTATCTATCTATCTTTCTTTCCATCTATCTATCTATCTATCTATCTATCTATCTATCTATCATCTATCTATCTATCCATCCATCCATCCAGACATCCTGACATCCATCTATCTATCTATCTATCTATCTATCTATCTATCTATCTATCTATCTATCTATCTATCTATCCAGACATCCAGACATCTATCTATCTATCTATCTATTTATCTTTCTTTCTTTCTTTCTTTCTTTCTTTCTTTCTTCCTTTTCATCTATCTATCTATCTATCTATCTATCTATCTATCTATCTATCTATCTATCTATCTATCCATCCAGACATCCAGACATTTATCTATCTATCTATCTATCTATCTATCTATCTATCTATCTATCTATCTATCTATCTATCTATCTATCTATCTATCCAGACATCCAGACATTTATCTATCTATCTATCTATCTATCTATCTATCTATCTATCTATCTATCTATCTATCTATCTATCTATCTATCCAGACATCCAGACATCTGTCTGTCTGTCTGTCTGTCTGTCTGTCTGTCTGTCTGTCTTTCTGTCTATCTATCCAGACATCCAGACATTTATCTATCTATCTATCCAGACATCCAGACATCCTGACATCTATCTATCTATCTATCTATCTATCTATCGATCTATCTATCTATCTATCTATCTATCTATCCA
>JAKOOJ010000066.1:1832500-1837500 GCA_022577455.1 Arizona elegans | reverse complement strand
CTATCTATCTATCTATCTATCTATCCAGACATCCAGACATTTATGTATCTATCTATCTATCTATCTATCTATCTATCTATCTATCTATCTATCTATCTATCTATCCAGACATCCAGACATTTATCTATCTATCTGTCTGTCTGTCTGTCTGTCTGTCTGTCTGTCTGTCTGTCTGTCTATCTATCTATCTATCTATCCAGACATCCAGACATCCTGACATCTATCTATCTATCTATCTATCTATCTATCTATCTATCTATCTATCTATCTATCTATCTATCTATCTATCTATCTATCCAGACATCCAGACATCCATCTATCTATCTATCTATCTATCTATCTATCTATCTATCTATCTATCCAGACATCCAGACATTTATCTATCTATCTATCTATCTATCTGTCTGTCTGTCTGTCTGTCTGTCTGTCTGTCTGTCTGTCTGTCTATCTATCTATCTATCTATCTATCTATCTATCTATCTTTCTTTCCATCTATCTATCTATCTATCTATCTATCTATCTATCTATCATCTATCTATCTATCCATCCATCCATCCAGACATCCTGACATCTATCTATCTATCTATCTATCTATCTATCTATCTATCTATCTATCTATCTATCTACCTATCTATCTATCCAGACATCCAGACATCTATCTATCTATCTATCTATCTATTTATCTTTCTTTCTTTCTTTCTTTCTTTCTTTCTTTCTTTTCATCTATGTATCTATCTATCTATCTATCTATCTATCTATCTATCTATCTATCTATCTATCTATTTATCTATCCAGACATCCAGACATTTATGTATGTATGTATGTATGTATGTATGTATGTATCTATCTATCTATCTATCTATCTATCTATCCAGACATCCAGACATTTATCTATCTATCTATCTATCTTTCTTTCTTTCTTTCTTTCCTTCCATCCTTCCAGACATCCTGACATCTATCTATCTATCTATCTATCTATCTATCTATCTATCTATCTATCTATCCAGACATCCAGACATCCATGTATCTATCTATCTATCTATCTATCTATCTATCTATCTATCTATCTATCTTTCTTTCTTTCTTTCTTTCTTTCTTTTCATCTATCTATCTATCTATCTATCTTTCTTTCTTTCTTTCTTTCTTTCTTTCTTTCTTTCTTTCTTTCTTTTCATCTATCTATCTATCTATCTATCTATCTATCTATCCAGACATCCAGACATCTATCTATCTATCTATCTATCTATCTATCTATCTATCTATCTATCTATCTATCTATCTATCTATCCAGACATCCAGACATCCATCCATCCATCTATCTATCTATCTATCTATCTATCTATCTATCTTTCTTTCTTTCTTTCTTTCTTTCTTTCTTTCTTTCTTTCTTTCTTTTCATCTATCTATCTATCTATCTATCTATCTATCTATCTTTCTTTCTTTCTTTCTTTCTTTCTTTCTTTCTTTTCATCTATCTATCTATCTATCTATCTATCTATCTATCTATCCAGACATCCAGACATTTATGTATCTATCTATCTATCTATCTATCTATCTATCTATCTATCTATCTATCCAGACATCCAGACATTTATCTATCTATCTGTCTGTCTGTCTGTCTGTCTGTCTGTCTGTCTGTCTGTCTGTCTATCTATCTATCTATCTATCTATCCAGACATCCAGACATCCTGACATCTATCTATCTATCTATCTATCTATCTATCTATCTATCTATCTATCTATCTATCTATCTATCTATCTATCTATCCAGACATCCAGACATCCATCTATCTATCTATCTATCTATCTATCTATCTATCTATCTATCTATCTATCTATCTATCTATCCAGACATCCAGACATTTATCTATCTATCTATCTATCTATCTGTCTGTCTGTCTGTCTGTCTGTCTGTCTGTCTGTCTATCTATCTATCTATCTATCTATCTATCTATCTTTCTTTCCATCCATCTATCTATCTATCTATCTATCTATCTATCTATCTATCTATCATCTATCTATCTATCCATCCATCCATCCAGACATCCTGACATCTATCTATCTATCTATCTATCTATCTATCTATCTATCTATCTATCTATCTATCTATCTACCTATCTATCTATCTATCCAGACATCCAGACATCTATCTATCTATCTATCTATCTATCTATTTATCTTTCTTTCTTTCTTTCTTTCTTTCTTTCTTTCTTTTCATCTATGTATCTATCTATCTATCTATCTATCTATCTATCTATTTATCTATCCAGACATCCAGACATTTATGTATGTATGTATGTATGTATGTATGTATCTATCTATCTATCTATCTATCTATCTATCCAGACATCCAGACATTTATCTATCTATCTATCTATCTTTCTTTCTTTCTTTCTTTCCTTCCATCCTTCCAGACATCCTGACATCTATCTATCTATCTATCTATCTATCTATCTATCTATCTATCTATCTATCCAGACATCCAGACATCCATGTATCTATCTATCTATCTATCTATCTATCTATCTATCTATCTATCTATCTATCTTTCTTTCTTTCTTTCTTTCTTTCTTTCTTTCTTTCTTTCTTTCTTTTCATCTATCTATCTATCTATCTATCTTTCTTTCTTTCTTTCTTTCTTTCTTTCTTTCTTTCTTTTCATCTATCTATCTATCTATCTATCTATCTATCTATCTATCTATCTATCCAGACATCCAGACATCTATCTATCTATCTATCTATCTATCTATCTATCTATCTATCATCTATCTATCTATCTATCTATCCATCCATCCATCCAGACATCCTGACATCTATCTATCTATCTATCTATCTATCTATCTATCTATCTATCCAGAAATCCAGACATCTATCTATCTATCTATCTATCTATCTATCTATCTATCTTTCTTTCTTTCTTTCTTTCCTTCCATCCATCCAGACATCCTGACATCTATCTATCTATCTATCTATCTATCTATCTATCTATCTATCTATCTATCTATCTATCTATCTATCTATCCAGACATCCAGACATCTATCTATCTATCTATCTATCTATCTATCTATCTATCTATCTATCTATCTATCTTTCTTTCTTTCTTTCTTTCTTTCTTTCTTTCTTTCTTTCTTTCTTCCTTCCTTTCTTTCTTTCTTTCTTTTCATCTATCTATCTATCTATCTATCTATCTATCTATCTATCAATCTATCTATCCAGACATCCAGACATTTATGTATGTATGTATGTATGTATGTATGTATGTATGTATGTATCTATCTATCTATCTATCTATCTATCTATCTATCTATCTATCCAGACATCCAGACATTTATCTATCTATCTATCTATCTTTCTTTCTTTCTTTCTTTCTTTCTTTCTTTCTTTCTTTCCTTCCATCCATCCAGACATCCTGACATCTATCTATCTATCTATCTATCTATCTATCTATCTATCTATCTATCTATCCCGACATCCAGACATCCATCCATCTATCTATCTATCTATCTATCTATCTATCTATCTATCTTTCTTTCTTTCTTTCTTTCTTTCTTTCTTTCTTTTCGTCTATCTATCTATCTATCTATCTATCTATCTATCTTTCTTTCTTTCTTTCTTTCTTTCTTTCTTTTCATCTATCTATCTATCTATCTATCTATCTATCTATCTATCCAGACATCCAGACATTTATGTATCTATCTATCTATCTATCTATCTATCTATCTATCTATCTATCTATCTATCTATCTATCTATCTATCTATCCAGACATCCAGACATTTATCTATATATCTGTCTGTCTGTCTGTCTGTCTGTCTGTCTGTCTGTCTGTCTATCTATCTATCTATCTATCTATCCAGACATCCAGACATCCTGACATCTATCTATCTATCTATCTATCTATCTATCTATCTATCTATCTATCTATCTATCTATCTATCTATCTATCTATCTATCCAGACATCCAGACATCCATCTATCTATCTATCTATCTATCTATCTATCTATCTATCTATCTATCTATCTATCCAGACATCCAGACATTTATCTATCTATCTATCTATCTATCTATCTGTCTGTCTGTCTGTCTGTCTGTCTGTCTGTCTGTCTATCTATCTATCTATCTATCTATCTTTCTTTCCATCCATCTATCTATCTATCTATCTATCTATCTATCTATCTATCATCTATCTATCTATCCATCCATCCATCCAGACATCCTGACATCTATCTATCTATCTATCTATCTATCTATCTATCTATCTATCTATCTATCTATCTATCTATCTATCTATCTATCTATCTATCCAGACATCCAGACATCTATCTATCTATCTATCTATCTATCTATCTATCTATCTATCTATCCAGACATCCAGACATTTATGTATGTATGTATGTATGTATGTATCTATCTATCTATCTATCTATCTATCTATCCAGACATCCAGACATTTATCTATCTATCTATCTATCTTTCTTTCTTTCTTTCTTTCCTTCCATCCTTCCAGACATCCTGACATCTATCTATCTATCTATCTATCTATCTATCTATCTATCTATCTATCTATCTATCTATCCAGACATCCAGACATCCATGTATCTATCTATCTATCTATCTATCTATCTATCTATCTATCTATCTATCTATCTATCTATCTATCTTTCTTTCTTTCTTTCTTTCTTTTCATCTATCTATCTATCTATCTATCTTTCTTTCTTTCTTTCTTTCTTTCTTTCTTTCTTTCTTTTCATCTATCTATCTATCTATCTATCTATCTATCTATCTATCTATCTATCTCTCTATCTATCCAGACATCCAGACATTTATGTATCTATCTATCTATCTATCTATCGATCTATCTATCTATCTATCTATCTATCTATCTATCTATCTATCCAGACATCCAGACATTTATCTATCTATCTATCTATCTATCTATCTATCTGTCTGTCTGTCTGTCTGTCTGTCTGGCTGGCTGTCTATCTATCTATCTATCTAT
>JAKOOJ010000066.1:1725000-1727500 GCA_022577455.1 Arizona elegans | reverse complement strand
CATAAATCCAGACATCTATCTGTCTGTCTGTCTGTTTGTTTGTCTGTCTGTCTGTCTGTCTGTCTGTCTATCTATCTATCTTTCTTTCCTTCCATCTATCTATCCATACATCCATCCAGACATCCTGACATCTATCTATCTAACTATCTATCTATCTATCTATCTATCTATCTATCTATCTATCCAGACATCTATCTATCTATCTATCTATCTATCTATCTATCTTTCTTTCTTTCTTTCTTTCTTTCTTTCTTTCTTTCTTTTCATCTTTCTTTCTTTCTTTCTTTCTTTCTTTCTTTCTTTCTTTCTTTCTTTTCATCTATCTATCTATCTATCTATCCAGACATCCAGACATTTATGTATGTATGTATCTATCTATCTATATATCTATCTATCTATCTATCCAGACATCCAGACATTTATCTATCTATCTATCTATCTATCTATCTATCTGTCTGTCTGTCTGTCTGTCTGTCTGTCTGTCTGTCTGTCTGTCTGTCTATCTATCTATCTTTCTTTCCATCCATCTATCTATCTATCTATCGATCTATCTATCTATCTATCTATCTATCTATCTATCTATCTATCTATCCAGACATCCAGACATCTATCTGTCTGTCTGTCTGTCTGTCTGTCTGTCTGTCTATCTTTCTTTCCTTCCATCCATCCAGACATCCTGACATCTATCTATCTATCTATCTATCTATCTATCTATCTATCTATCTATTCAGACATCCAGACACCTATCTATCTATCTATCTATCTATCTATCTATCTATCTATCCAGACATCCAGACATCTATCTATCTATCTATCTATCTATCTATCTATCTATCTATCTATCTATCATCTATCCAGACATCGAGACATTTATCTATCTATCTATCTATCTATCTATCTATCTATCTATCTATCTATCCATCCAGACATCCAGACATCCTGACATCTATCTATCTATCTATCTATCCAGAAATCCAGACATCTATCTATCTATCTATCTATCTATCTATCTATCTATCTATCTATCTTTCTTTCTTTCTTTCTTTCTTTCTTTCTTTCTTTCTTTCTTTTCATCTATCTATCTTTCTTTCTTTCTTTCTTTCTTTCTTTTCATCTATCTATCTATCTATCTATCTATCTATCTATCTATCCAGACATCCAGACATTTATGTATGTATGTATGTATGTATGTATGTATGTATGTATGTATCTATCTATCTATCTATCTATCTATCTATCTATCTATCCAGACATCCAGACATTTATCTATCTATCTATCTATCTATCTGTCTGTCTGTCTGTCTGTCTGTCTGTCTGTCTGTCTGTCTATCTATCTATCTATCTATCTATCTTTCTTTCTTTCCATCCATCTATCTATCTATCTATCTATCTATCTATCTATCTATCTATCTATCTATCTATCCAGACATCCAGACATCTATCTGTCTGTCTGTCTGTCTGTCTGTCTGTCTGTCTGTCTGTCTGTCTGTCTATCTTTCTTTCCTTCCATACATCCAGACATCCTGACATCTATCTATCTATCTATCTATCTATCTATCTATCTATCTATCTATCTATCTATCTATCTATCTATCTATTCAGACATCCAGACACCTACCTATCTATCTATCTATCTATCTATCTATCTATCTATCTATCTATCCAGACATCCAGACATCTATCTATCTATCTATCTATCTATCTATCTATCTATCTATCTATCTATCTATCTATCTATCATCTATCCAGACATCGAGACATTTATCTATCTATCTATCTATCTATCTATCTATCTATCTATCTATCTATCTATCTATCCATCCAGACATCCAGACATCCTGACATCTATCTATCTATCTATCTATCTATCTATCTATCTATCTATCTATCTATCTATCTATCCAGAAATCCAGACATCTATCTATCTATCTATCTATCTATCTATCTATCTATCTATCTATCTATCTATCTTTCTTTCTTTCTTTCTTTCTTTCTTTCTTTTCATCTATCTTTCTTTCTTTCTTTCTTTCTTTCTTTCTTTTCATCTATCTATCTATCTATCTATCTATCTATCTATCTATCCAGACATCCAGACATTTATGTATGTATGTATGTATGTATGTATGTATGTATCTATCTATCTATCTATCTATCTATCTATCTATCTATCTATCTATCTATCTATCCAGACATCCAGACATTTATCTATCTATCTGTCTGTCTGTCTGTCTGTCTGTCTGTCTGTCTGTCTGTCTGTCTGTCTATCTATCTATCTATCTATCTATCTATCTATCTATCTATCTATCTTTCTTTCCATCCATCTATCTATCTATCTATCTATCTATCTATCTATCTATCTATCTATCTATCCAGACATCCAGACATCTATCTGTCTGTCTGTCTGTCTGTCTGTCTGTCTGTCTATCTTTCTTTCCTTCCATCCATCCAGACATCCTGACATCTATCTATCTATCTATCTATCTATCTATCTATCTATCTA
>JAKOOJ010000066.1:1715000-1720000 GCA_022577455.1 Arizona elegans | reverse complement strand
CTATCTATCCAGACATCCAGACATCTATCTATCTATCTGTCTGTCTGTCTGTCTGTCTGTCTGTCTATCTATCTTTCTTGCCTTCCATCTATCTATCTATCCATCCATCCAGACATCCTGACATCTATCTATCTATCTATCTATCTATCTATCTATCTATCTATCTATCTATCTATCTATCCATCCATCCAGACATCCTGACATCTATCTATCTATCTATCTATCTTTCTTTCTTTCCTTCTTTCCATCTATCTATCTATCTATCTATCCATCCATCCAGAGATCCTGACATCTATCTATCTATCTATCTATCTATCTATCTATCTATCTATCTATCTATCTATCTATCTACCTATCTATCTATCTATCTATCCAGAAATCCAGACATCTATCTGTCTGTCTGTCTGTTTGTTTGTCTGTCTGTCTGTCTGTCTGTCTATCTATCTATCTTGCTTTCCTTCCATCTATCTATCCATCCATCCATCCAGACATCCTGACATCTATCTATCTAACTATCTATCTATCTATCTATCTATCTATCTATCTATCTATCTATCCAGACATCTATCTATCTATCTATCTATCTATCTATCTATCTATCATCTATCCATACATCGAGACATCTATCTATCTATCTATCTATCTATCTATCTATCTATCTATCTATCTATCTATCCAGACATCCAGACATCTATCTGTCTGTCTGTCTGTCTGTCTGTCTGTCTATCTTTCTTTCCTTCCATCCATCCAGACATCCTGACATCTATCTATCTATCTATCTATCTATCTATCTATCTATCTTTCTTTCTTTCTTTCTTTCTTTCTTTCTTTCCATCCATTTATCTATCTATCTACCTATCTATCTATCCATCCATCCAGAGATCCTGACATCTATCTATCTATCTATCTATCTATCTATCTATCTATCTATCTATCATCTAGCCAGACATCGAGATATCTATCTATCTATCTATCCAGACATCCAGACATCTATCTATCTATCTATCTATCTATCTATCTATCTATCTATCTATCTATCTATCTATCTATCTATCCAGAAATCCAGACATCTATCTGTCTGTCTGTCTGTTTGTTTGTCGGTCTGTCTGTCTGTCTGTCTGTCTGTCTGTCTGTCTATCTATCTATCTTTCTTTCCTTCCATCTATCTATCCATCCATCCATCCAGACATCCTGAAATCTATCTATCTATCTATCTATCTATCTATCTATCTATCTATCTATCCAGACATCCAGACATCTATCTATCTATCTATCTATCTATCTATCTATCTATCTATCTATCTATCTATCTATCATCTATCCAGACATCGAGACATTTATCTATCTATCTATCTATCTATCTATCTATCTATCTATCTATCTATCCAGACATCCAGACATCTATCTGTCTGTCTGTCTGTCTGTCTGTCTGTCTGTCTATCTTTCTTTCCTTCCATCCATCCAGACATCCTGACATCTATCTATCTATCTATCTATCTATCTATCTATCTATCTATCTATCTTTCCATCCATTTATCTATCTATCTATCTATCTATCTATCTATCTATCTATCTATCTATCTATCTATCAATCTATCCAGACATCCAGACATCTATCTATCTGTCTGTCTATCTATCTATCTATCTATCTATCTATCTATCTATCTATCTATCTATCCAGACATCCAGACATCTATCTATCTATCTATCTATCTATCTATCTATCTATCTATCTATCTATCTATCTATCTATCTATCTATCCAGACATCCAGACATCTATCTATCTATCTATCTATCTATCTATCTATCTATCTATCTATCTATCTATCTATCTATCTATCTTTCTTTCTTTCTTTCCATCTATCTATCTATCTATCTATCTATCTATCTATCTATCTATCTATCCAGACATCCAGACATCTATCTATCTATCTGTCTGTCTGTCTGTCTGTCTGTCTGTCTATCTATCTTTCTTGCCTTCCCTCTATCTATCTATCCATCCATCCAGACATCCTGACATCTATCTATCTATCTATCTATCTATCTATCTATCTATCTACCATCTAGCCAGACATCGAGACATTTATCTATCTATCTATCTATCTATCTATCTATCTATCTATCTATCTATCTATCATCTAGCCGGACATCTATCTATCTATCTATCTATCTATCTATCTATCTATCTATCTATCTTACTTTCTTTCTTTCTTTCTTTCCATCTATCTATCTATCTGTCTGTCTGTCTGTCTGTCTGTTTGTCTATCTATCTTTCTTGCCTTCCATCTATCTATCTATCCATCCATCCAGACATCCTGACATCTATCTATCTATCTAACTATCTATCTATCTATCTATCTATCTATCTATCTATCTATCTATCTATCCATCCATCCAGACATCCTGACATCTATCTATCTAACTATCTACCTATCTATCTATCTATCTATCTATCTATCTATCTATCTATCTATCCAGACATCTATCTATCTATCTATCTATCTATCTATCTATCTATCTTACTTTCTTTCTTTCTTTCTTTCCATCTATCTATCTATCTGTCTGTCTGTCTGTCTGTCTGTCTGTCTATCTATCTTTCTTGCCTTCCATCTATCTATCTATCCATCCATCCAGACATCCTGACATCTATCTATCTATCTAACTATCTATCTATCTATCTATCTATCTATCTATCTATCTATCTATCTATCTATCCATCCATCCAGACATCCTGACATCTATCTATCTATCTATCTATCTATCTATCTATCTATCTATCTATCTATCTATCTATCTATCTATCTATCTTTCTTTCCATCCATTTATCTATCTATCTATCTATCTATCTATCTATCTATCTATCTATCTATCTACCTATCAATCTATCCAGACATCCAGACATCTATCTATCTGTCTGTCTGTCTGTCTGTCTGTCTGTCTATCTTTCTTTCCTTCCATCTATCTATCTATCCATCCATCCAGACATCCTGACATCTATCTATCTAACTATCAACCTATCTATCTATCTATCTATCTATCTATCTATCTATCCAGACATCCAGACATCCATCTATCTATCTATCTATCTATCTATCTATCTATCTATCTATCTATCTATCTATCTATCTATCTATCTATCTTTCTTTCTTTCTTTCTTTCCATCTATCTATCTATCTATCTATCTATCTATCTATCTATCTATCTATCTATCCAGACATCCAGACATCTATCTATCTATCTGTCTGTCTGTCTGTCTGTCTATCTATCTTTCTTGCCTTCCATCTATCTATCTATCCATCCAGACATCCTGACATCTATCTATCTAACTATCTATCTATCTATCTATCTATCTATCTATCTATCTATCTATCTATCTATCCATCCATCCAGACATCCTGACATCTATCTATCTAACTCTCTATCTATCTATCTATCTATCTATCTATCTATCTATCCAGACATCTATCTATCTATCTATCTATCTATCTATCTATCTATCTATCATCTATCCAGACATCGAGACATCTATCTATCTATCTATCTATCTATCTATCTATCTATCCAGACATCCAGACATCTATCTGTCTGTCTGTCTGTCTGTCTGTCTGTCTATCTTTCTTTCCTTCCATCCATCCAGACATCCTGACATCTATCTATCTATCTATCTATCTATCTATCTATCTATCTATCTATCTATCTATCTTTCTTTCTTTCTTTCTTTCCATCCATTTATCTATCTATCTATCTATCTATCTATCCATCCATCCAGAGATCCTGACATCTATCTATCTATCTATCTATCTATCTATCTATCTATCTATCTATCTATCTATCTATCTATCATCTAGCCAGACATCGAGATATCTATCTATCTATCTATCCAGACATCCAGACATCTATCTATCTATCTATCTATCTATCTATCTATCTATCCAGAAATCCAGACATCTATCTGTCTGTCTGTCTGTTTGTTTGTCGGTCTGTCTGTCTGTCTGTCTGTCTGTCTATCTATCTATCTTTCTTTCCTTCCATCTATCTATCCATCCATCCATCCAGACATCCTGACATCTATCTATCTATCTATCTATCTATCTATCTATCTATCCAGACATCCAGACATCCATCTATCTATCTATCTATCTATCTATCTATCTATCTATCTATCTATCTATCATCTATCCAGACATCGAGACATTTATCTATCTATCTATCTATCTATCTATCTATCTATCTATCTATCTATCCAGACATCCAGACATCTATCTGTCTGTCTGTCTGTCTGTCTGTCTGTCTGTCTGTCTGTCTATCTTTCTTTCCTTCCATCCATCCAGACATCCTGACATCTATCTATCTATCTATCTATCTATCTATCTATCTATCTTTCCATCCATTTATCTATCTATCTATCTATCTATCTATCTATCTATCTATCTATCTATCTATCTATCAATCTATCCAGACATCCAGACATCTATCTATCTGTCTGTCTGTCTGTCTGTCTGTCTATCTTTCTTTCCTTCCATCTATCTATCTATCCATCCATCCAGACATCCTGACATCTATCTAACTATCTACCTATCTACCTATCTATCTATCTATCTATCTATCTATCTATCTATCTATCCAGACATCCAGACATCTATCTATCTATCTATCTATCTATCTATCTATCTATCTATCTATCTATCTATCTATCTATCTATCTATCTATCTATCTATCTTTCTTTCTTTCTTTCCATCTATCTATCTATCTATCTATCTATCTATCTATCTATCTATCTATCTATCTATCTATCTATCTATCTATCTATCTATCCAGACATCCAGACATCTATCTATCTATCTGTCTGTCTGTCTGTCTGTCTGTCTGTCTATCTATCTTTCTTGCCTTCCCTCTATCTATCTATCCATCCATCCAGACATCCTGACATCTATCTATCTAATTATCTATCTATCTATCTATCTATCTATCTATCTATCCATCCATCCAGACATCCTG
>JAKOOJ010000066.1:1662500-1667500 GCA_022577455.1 Arizona elegans | reverse complement strand
ATCTATCTATCCAGACAGCCAGACATTTATGTATCTATCTATCTATCTATCTATCTATCTATCTATCTATCTATCCAGAAATCCAGACATCTATCTATCTATCTATCTATCTATCTATCTATCTATCTATCTTTCTTTCTTTCTTTCTTTCTTTCTTCCTTTCTTTCTTTCTTTCTTTCTTTCTTTCCTACCATCCATCCAGACATCCTGACATCTATCTATCTATCTATCTATCTATCTATCTATCTATCTATCTATCTATCTCTCTATCTATCTTTCTTTCTTTCCATCTATCTATCTATCTATCTATCTATCTATCTATCTATCTATCTATCTATCCAGACATCCAGACATCTATCTGTCTGTCTGTCTGTCTGTCTGTCTGTCTGTCTATCTATCTTTCTTTCCTTCCATCTATCTATCTATCCATCCAACCAGACATCCTGACATCTATCTATCTATCTATCTATCTATCTATCTATCTATCTATCCAGACATCCAGACATCTATCTATCTATCTATCTATCTATCTATCTATCTATCTGTCTATCATCTATCCAGACATCGAGACATTTATCTATCTATCTATCTATCTATCTATCTATCTATCTATCTATTCAGACATCCACACACCTATCTATCTATCTATCTATCTATCTATCTATCTATCTATCTATCTATCTATCTATCCATCCATCCATCCAGACATCCTGACATCCATCTATCTATCTATCTATCTATCTATCTATCTATCTATCTATCTATCCAGAAATCCAGACATCTATCTATCTATCTATCTATCTATCTATCTATCTATCTATCTATCTATCTTTCTTTCTTTCTTTCTTTCTTTCTTTCTTTCTTTCTTTCTTTCCTACCATCCATCCAGACATCCTGACATCTATCTATCTATCTATCTATCTTTCTTTCTTTCTTTCTTTCTTTCTTTCTTTCTTTCTTTCTTTCTTTCCTACCATCCATCCAGACATCCTGACATCTATCTATCTATCTATCTATCTATCTATCTATCTATCTATCTATCTATCTATCTTTCTTTCTTTCCATCTATCTATCTATCTATCTATCTATCTATCTATCTATCTATCTATCTATCTATCTATCTATCTATCCAGACATCCACACATCTATCTGTCTGTCTGTCTGTCTGTCTGTCTGTCTGTCTATCTATCTATCTTTCTTTCCTTCCATCTATCTATCTATCCATCCAACCAGACATCCTGACATCTATCTATCTATCTATCTATCTATCTATCTATCTATCTATCTATCTATCTATCTACCTATCCAGACATCCAGACATCTATCTATCTATCTATCTATCTATCTATCTATCTATCTATCTATCTATCTATCATCTATCCAGACATCGAGACATTTATCTATCTATCTATCTATCTATCTAACTATCTATCTATCTATCTATCATTCTATCTATCTATTCAGACATCCAGACACCTATCTATCTATCTATCTATCTATCTATCTATCTATCTATCTATCTATCTATCCATCCATCCATCCATCCAGACATCCTGACATCTATCTATCTATCTATCTATCTATCTATCTATCTATCTATCTATCTATCCAGAAATCCAGACATCTATCTATCTATCTATCTATCTATCTATCTATCTATCTATCTATCTATCTATCTATCCATCCATCCAGACATCCAGACATTTATCTATCTATTTATCTATCTATCTATCTATCTATCTATCTATCTATCTGTCTGTCTGTCTGTCTGTCTGTCTGTCTGTCTGTCTGTCTGTCTATCTATCTATCTATCTTTCTTTCTTTCTTTCTTTCTTTCCATCTATCTATCTATCTATCTATCTATCTATCTATCTATCTATCCAGACAGCCAGACATTTATGTATCTATCTATCTATCTATCTATCTATCTATCTATCTATCTATCTATCTATCTATCTATCTATCCAGAAATCCAGACATCTATCTATCTATCTATCTATCTATCTTTCTTTCTTTCTTTCTTTCTTTCTTTCTTTCTTTCTTTCTTTCCTACCATCCATCCAGACATCCTGACATCTATCTATCTATCTATCTATCTATCTATCTATCTATCTATCTATCTATCTATCTATCTCTCTATCTATCTTTCTTTCTTTCCATCTATCTATCTATCTATCTATCTATCTATCTATCAATCTATCTATCTATCTATCCAGACATCCAGACATCTATCTGTCTGTCTGTCTGTCTGTCTGTCTGTCTGTCTATCTATCTATCTTTCTTTCCTTCCATCTATCTATCTATCCATCCAACCAGACATCCTGACATCTATCTATCTATCTATCTATCTATCTATCTATCTATCTATCCAGACATCCAGACATCTATCTATCTATCTATCTATCTATCTATCTATCTATCTATCTGTCTATCATCTATCCAGACATCGAGACATTTATCTATCTATCTATCTATCTATCTATCTATCTATCTATCTATCTATTCAGACATCCAGACACCTATCTATCTATCTATCTATCTATCTATCTATCTATCTATCTATCTATCTATCTATCTAACTATCTATCTATCTATCCATCCATCCATCCATCCAGACATCCTGACATCCATCTATCTATCTATCTATCTATCTATCTATCCAGAAATCCAGACATCTATCTATCTATCTATCTATCTATCTATCTATCTATCTATCTATCTTTCTTTCTTTCTTTCTTTCTTTCTTTCTTTCTTTCTTTCTTTCCTACCATCCATCCAGACATCCTGACATCTATCTATCTATCTATCTATCTATCTATCTATCTATCTATCTATCTATCTATCTATCTATCTCTCTATCTATCTTTCTTTCTTTCCATCTATCTATCTATCTATCTATCTATCTATCTATCTATCTATCCAGACATCCAGACATCTATCTGTCTGTCTGTCTGTCTGTCTGTCTGTCTGTCTGTCTATCTATCTTTCTTTCCTTCCATCTATCTATCTATCCATCCAACCAGACATCCTGACATCTATCTATCTATCTATCTATCTATCTATCTATCTATCTATCTATCTATCCAGACATCCAGACATCTATCTATCTATCTATCTATCTATCTATCTATCTATCTATCTGTCTATCATCTATCCAGACATCGAGACATTTATCTATCTATCTATCTATCTATCTATCTATCTATCTATTCAGACATCCACACACCTATCTATCTATCTATCTATCTATCTATCTATCTATCTATCTATCTATCTATCTATCTATCCATCCATCCATCCAGACATCCTGACATCCATCTATCTATCTATCTATCTATCTATCTATCTATCTATCTATCCAGAAATCCAGACATCTATCTATCTATCTATCTATCTATCTATCTATCTATCTATCTTTCTTTCTTTCTTTCTTTCTTTCTTTCTTTCTTTCTTTCTTTCTTTCTTTCCTACCATCCATCCAGACATCCTGACATCTATCTATCTATCTATCTATCTTTCTTTCTTTCTTTCTTTCTTTCTTTCTTTCTTTCTTTCTTTCTTTCTTTCCTACCATCCATCCAGACATCCTGACATCTATCTATCTATCTATCTATCTATCTATCTATCTATCTATCTATCTATCTTTCTTTCTTTCCATCTATCTATCTATCTATCTATCTATCTATCTATCTATCTATCTATCTATCTATCTATCTATCCAGACATCCACACATCTATCTGTCTGTCTGTCTGTCTGTCTGTCTGTCTGTCTGTCTATCTATCTATCTTTCTTTCCTTCCATCTATCTATCTATCCATCCAACCAGACATCCTGACATCTATCTATCTATCTATCTATCTATCTATCTATCTATCTATCTATCTATCTATCTATCTACCTATCCAGACATCCAGACATCTATCTATCTATCTATCTATCTATCTATCTATCTATCTATCTATCATCTATCCAGACATCGAGACATTTATCTATCTATCTATCTATCTATCTAACTATCTATCTATCTATCTATCATTCTATCTATCTATTCAGACATCCAGACACCTATCTATCTATCTATCTATCTATCTATCTATCTATCTATCTATCTATCTATCTATCTATCTATCTATCCATCCATCCATCCAGACAGACATCCTGACATCTATCTATCTATCTATCTATCTATCTATCTATCTATCTATCTATCTATCTATCCAGAAATCCAGACATCTATCTATCTATCTATCTATCTATCTATCTATCTATCTATCTATCCATCCATCCAGACATCCAGACATTTATCTATCTATTTATCTATCTATCTATCTATCTATCTATCTATCTATCTATCTATCTATCTGTCTGTCTGTCTGTCTGTCTGTCTGTCTGTCTGTCTGTCTATCTATCTATCTATCTTTCTTTCTTTCTTTCTTTCTTTCCATCTATCTATCTATCTATCTATCTATCTATCTATCTATCTATCTATCCAGACAGCCAGACATTTATGTATCTATCTATCTATCTATCTATCTATCTATCTATCTATCTATCTATCTATCTATCCAGAAATCCAGACATCTATCTATCTATCTATCTATCTATCTTTCTTTCTTTCTTTCTTTCTTTCTTTCTTTCTTTCTTTCTTTCTTTCCTACCATCCATCCAGACATCCTGACATCTATCTATCTATCTATCTATCTATCTATCTATCTATCTATCTATCTCTCTATCTATCTTTCTTTCTTTCCATCTATCTATCTATCTATCTATCTATCTATCTATCTATCTATCTATCTATCTATCTATCTATCCAGACATCCAGACATCTATCTGTCTGTCTGTCTGTCTGTCTGTCTGTCTGTCTGTCTATCTATCTATCTTTCTTTCCTTCCATCTATCTATCTATCCATCCAACCAGACATCCTGACATCTATCTATCTATCTATCTATCTATCTATCTATCTATCTATCTATCTATCTATCTATCTATCCAGACA
>JAKOOJ010000066.1:1507500-1510000 GCA_022577455.1 Arizona elegans | reverse complement strand
TGCAAGTATTTTGCACAAGAACAGAGCCTGCAACTGTTTAGAACAAGAACAGGACTTGCAAGTGTTTTGCAGAAGAACAGGGCCTGCAAATGGTTTGCACAAAAGCAGAACTTGCAAGTATTTTGCACAAGAATAGAGCCTGCAAGTTGTTTGCCCAAGAACAGGGCCTGCAAGTGTTTTGCACAAGAATAGAGCCTGCACCTATTTTGCACAAATACAAGGTCTGAAAGTGTATTGCACAAGAACAGGGCCTGAAAGTGATTTGCACAACCACAAGGCATGCCAGTGTTTTCTAGATGAACAGGGACTGCAAGTGTATTGCACAAGAACAGGGCCTGCAAGTGGTTTGCACAAAAACAGAACTTGCAAGTAGTTTGCACAAGAACAGGGCCTGCAAGTGGTTTGCACAAAAACAGAACTTGCAAGTATTTGCCTGCAAGTGTTTTGCACAAGAACAGGGCCTGCAAGTGTTTTTAACAAGAACAGAGCTTGCAACTATTTTGCACAAGAATAGAGCCTGCAAGTGTTTTGCCCAAGAACAGGACCTGCAAGTGTTTTGCACAAGAACAGAACCTGCAAGTGTTTTGCACAAGAAGAGGGCCTGGAAGTGTTTTGCACAAAAACAGAACTTGCAAGTATTTTGCACAAGAACAGGGCCTGCAAGTGGTTTGCACAAAACAGAACTTGCAAGTATTTGCCTGCAAGTGTTTTGCACAAGAACAGGGCCTGCAAGTGTTTTTAACAAGAACAGAGCTTGCAACTATTTTGCACAAGAATAGAGCCTGCAAGTGTTTTGCCCAAGAACAGGACCTGCAAGTGTTTTGCACAAGAAGAGGGTCTGAAAGTGATTTGCACAACAACAAGGCCTGCCATTGCTTTCAAGAGGAACAGGGACTGCGAATGTTTTACACAAGAAAAATGGCTGGAAGTGTTTTGCACAAGAACAGACCCTGCAACTGTTTAGAACAAGAACATGGCCTGCAAGTGTTTTGCACAAGAACAGGGCCTGCAAGTGTTTTGCACAAGAATAGAGCCTGCAACTATTTTGCACAAGAACAGGGTCTGAAAGTGTATTGCACAAGAAGAGGGTCTGAAAGTGATTTGCACAACAACAAGACCTGCCATTGCTTTCAAGAGGAACAGGGACTGCGAATGTTTTACACAAGAAAAATGGCTGGAAGTGTTTTGCACAAGAACAGAGCCTGCAAGTGTTTAGAACAAGAACAGGGCCTGCAAGTGTTTTGCACAAGAACAGGGCCTGCAAGTGTTTTGCACAAGAATAGAGCCTGCAACTATTTTGCACAAGAACAGGGTCTGAAAGTGTATTGCACAAGAAGAGGGTCTGAAAGTGATTTGCACAACAACAAGACCTGCCAGTATGTTCAAGAGGAACAGGGACTGCGAGTGTTTTACACAAGTACAGGGCCTACAAGTATTTTGCACAAGAACAGGGTCTGAAAGTCTTTTACACAAGAACAGAACCTGCAAGTGTTTTGCACAAGTACAGGGCCTGCAAGTGTTTTGCACAAGTACAGGCCCTGCAAGTGTTTTGCACAAGAACAGAACTTGCAAGTGTTTTGCACAAAAACAGAACTTGCAAGTATTTTGCACAAGAACAGGGCCTGCAAGTGTTTTGCACAAGTACAGGGCCTGCAAGTGTTTTGCACAAGAACAGAACTTGCAAGTGTTTTGCACAAAAACAGAACTTGCAAGTATTTTGCACAAGAACAGGGCCTGCAAGTGTTTTGCACAAGAACAGGGCCTGCCAGTGTTTTACAGAAGAACAGTGACTGCAAGTGATTTGAAAAAGAACAGAGCTTGCAACTATTTTGCACAAGAACAGGCTCTGAAAGTGTATTGCAGAAGAACAGGGCCCCCAAGTGTTTTTCACAACAACAGGGCCTGCAAGTGTTTTGCACAAGAACACGACCTGCAAGTGTTTTGTACAACAACAGGGCCTGCAAGTGTTTTGCACAAGAACAGAACTTGCAAGTGTTTTGCACAAAAAGAGAACTTGCAAGTATTTTGCACAAGAACAGGGCCTGCAAGTGTTTTGCACAAGAACAGGGCCTGCAAGTTTTTTGCACAAGAACACGACCTGCAAGTGTTTTGTACAACAACAGGGCCTGCCAGTGTTTTACAGAAGAACAGTGACTGCAAGTGATTTGAACAAGAACAGAGCTTGCAACTATTTTGCAGAAGAACAGGGCCTGCAAGTGTTTTGCACAAGAACAGAGCCTGCAAGCGTCTTTAACAAGAACAAGTCCTGCCAGAGTTTTCAAGAGGAACAGGGACTGCAAGTGTTTTGCACAAGAACAGAACTTGCAAGTATTTTGCACAAGATCAGGGTCTGAACGTCTTTTACACAAGAAAAGTGACTGCAATTGTTTTGCACAAGAACAGAGGTTGCAACTATTTTGCACAAGAATAGAGCCTGCCATTGTTTTACACAAGAACAGTGACTGCAAGTGTTTTGCACAAGAATAAAGCCTGCAAGTGT
>JAKOOJ010000066.1:1480000-1482500 GCA_022577455.1 Arizona elegans | reverse complement strand
ACTTGCAGGCTCTGTTCTTGTGCAAAACACTTCCAGCCATTTTTCTTGTGTAAAACATTCGCAGTCCCTGTTCCTCTTGAAAGCAATGGCAGGTCTTGTTGTTGTGCAAATCACTTTCAGACCCTCTTCTTGTGCAATACACTTGCAGGTCCTGTTCTTGGGCAAAACACTTGCAGGCTCTATTCTTGTGCAAAATAGTTGCAAGCTCTGTTCTTGTTAAAAACACTTGCAGGCCCTGTTCTTGTGCAAAACACTTGCAGGCAAATACTTGCAAGTTCTGTTTTGTGCAAACCACTTGCAGGCCCTGTTCTTGTGCAAAATACTTGCAGGTTCTGTTCTTGTGTAAAAGACTTTCAGACCCTGTTCTTGTGCAAAATACTTGCAAGCTCGGTTTTTGTGCAAACCACTTGCAGGCCCTGTTCTTGTGTGAAACACTTTCAGACCCTGTTGTTGTGCAAAATAGTTGCAGGCTCTATTCTTGTGCAAAACACTTGCAGGCCCTGTTCTTGTGCAAAACACTTGCAGGCCATGTTCTTGTTCTAAACAGTTGCAGGGTCTGTTCTTGTGCAAAACACTTCCAGCCATTTTTCTTGTGTAAAACATTCGCAGTCCCTGTTCCTCTTGAAAGCAATGGCAGGTCTTGTTGTTGTGCAAATCACTTTCAGACCCTCTTCTTGTGCAATACACTTTCAGACCCTGTTCTTGTGCAAAATAGTTGCAGGCTCTATTCTTGTGCAAAACACTTGCAGGCCCTGTTCTTGTGCAAAACACTTGCAGGCCATGTTCTTGTTCTAAACAGTTGCAGGGTCTGTTCTTGTGCAAAACACTTCCAGCCATTTTTCTTGTGTAAAACATTCGCAGTCCCTGTTCCTCTTGAAAGCAATGGCAGGCCTTGTTGTTGTGCAAATCACTTTCAGACCCTCTTCTTGTGCAAAACACTTGCAGGTCCTGTTCTTGGGCAAAACACTTGCAGGCTCTATTCTTGTGCAAAATAGTTGCAAGCTCTGTTCTTGTTAAAAACACTTGCAGGCCCTGTTCTTGTGCAAAACACTTGCAGGCAAATACTTGCAAGTTCTGTTTTGTGCAAACCACTTGCAGGCCCTGTTCTTGTGCAAAATACTTGCAAGTTCTGTTTTTGTGCAAAACACTTGCAAGTTCTGTTCTTGTGCAAAACACTTGCAGGGCCTGTACTTGTGCAAAACACTTGCAGGCCCTGTACTTGTGCAAAACACTTGCAGGTTCTGTTCTTGTGTAAAAGACTTTCAGACCCTGTTCTTGTGCAAAATACTTGTAGGCCCTGTACTTGTGTAAAACACTCGCAGTCCCTGTTCCTCTTGAACATACTGGCAGGTCTTGTTGTTGTGCAAATCACTTTCAGACCCTCTTCTTGTGCAATACACTTTCAGACCCTGTTCTTGTGCAAAATAGTTGCAGGCTCTATTCTTGTGCAAAACACTTGCAGGCCCTGTTCTTGTGCAAAACACTTGCAGGCCCTGTACTTGTGCAAAACACTTGCAGGTTCTGTTCTTGTGTAAAAGACTTTCAGACCCTGTTCTTGTGCAAAATACTTGTAGGCCCTGTACTTGTGTAAAACACTCGCAGTCCCTGTTCCTCTTGAACATACTGGCAGGTCTTGTTGTTGTGCAAATCACTTTCAGACCCTCTTCTTGTGCAATACACTTTCAGACCCTGTTCTTGTGCAAAATAGTTGCAGGCTCTATTCTTGTGCAAAACACTTGCAGGCCATGTTCTTGTTCTAAACAGTTGCAGGGTCTGTTCTTGTGCAAAACACTTCCAGCCATTTTTCTTGTGTAAAACATTCGCAGTCCCTGTTCCTCTTGAAAGCAATGGCAGGCCTTGTTGTTGTGCAAATCACTTTCAGACCCTCTTCTTGTGCAAAACACTTGCAGGTCCTGTTCTTGGGCAAAACACTTGCAGGCTCTATTCTTGTGCAAAATAGTTGCAAGCTCTGTTCTTGTTAAAAACACTTGCAGGCCCTGTTCTTGTGCAAAACACTTGCAGGCAAATACTTGCAAGTTCTGTTTTGTGCAAACCACTTGCAGGCCCTGTTCTTGTGCAAAATACTTGCAAGCTCGGTTTTTGTGCAAACCACTTGCAGGCCCTGTTCTTGTGTGAAACACTTTCAGACCCTGTTGTTGTGCAAAATAGTTGCAGGCTCTATTCTTGTGCAAAACACTTGCAGGCCCTGTTCTTGTGCAAAACACTTGCAGGCCATGTTCTTGTTCTAAACAGTTGCAGGGTCTGTTCTTGTGCAAAACACTTCCAGCCATTTTTCTTGTGTAAAACATTCGCAGTCCCTGTTCCTCTTGAAAGCAATGGCAGGTCTTGTTGTTGTGCAAATCACTTTCAGACCCTCTTCTTGTGCAATACACTTTCAGACCCTGTTCTTGTGCAAAATAGTTGCAGGCTCTATTCTTGTGCAAAACACTTGCAGGCCCTGTTCTTGTGCAAAACACTTGCAGGCCATGTTCTTGTTCTA
>JAKOOJ010000066.1:1457500-1470000 GCA_022577455.1 Arizona elegans | reverse complement strand
TGTGCAATACACTTTCAGACCCTGTTCTTGTGCAAAATAGTTGCAAGCTCGGTTCTTGTTCAAAACACTTGCAGGCTCTATTCTTGTGCAAAATACTTGAAGGTCCTGTTCTTCTGCAAAACACTTGCAGGACCAGTTCTTGTGCAATACACTTTCAGACCCTGTTTTTGTTCAAAACACTTGCAGGCCCTGTTCTTGTGCAATACACTTTCAGACCTTGTTCTTGTGCAAAATACTTGCAAGGTCTGTTTTTGGTCAAAACACTTGTAAGTTCTGTTCTTCTGCAAACCACTTGCAGGCCCTGTACTTGTGCAAAACACTTACAGGTTCTGTTCTTGGGTAAAAGACTTTCAGACCCTGTTCTTGTGCAAAATACTTGCAAGTTCTGTTTTTGTGCAAACCACTTGCAGGCCCTGTTCTTGTGTGAAACACTTTCAGACCCTGTTGTGCAATACACTTTCAGACCCTGTTCTTGTTCTAAACAGTTGCCGGCTCTGTTCTTGTGCAAAACACTCGCAGTCCCTGTTCCTCTTGAAAACACTGGCAGGCCATGTTGTTGTGCAAATCACTTTCAGGCCCTCTTCTTGTGCAATACACTTTCAGACCCTGTTCTTGTGCAAAACACTTGCAGCCATTTTTCTTATGTAAAACACTTGCAGTCCCTGTTCCTCTTGAAACCACTGGCAGGCCCTGTTCTTGTGCAATACACTTTCAGACCCTGTTCTTGTGCAAAATAGTTGCAAGCTCGGTTCTTGTTCAAAACACTTGCAGGCTCTATTCTTGTGCAAAATACTTGAAGGTCCTGTTCTTCTGCAAACCACTTGCAGGCCCTGTACTTGTGCAAAACACTTACAGGTTCTGTTCTTGTGTAAAAGACTTTCAGACCCTGTTCTTGTGCAAAATACTTGCAAGTTCTGTTTTTGTGCAAACCACTTGCAGGCCCTGTTCTTGTGTGAAACACTTTCAGACCCTGTTGTGCAATACACTTTCAGACCCTGTTCTTGTTCTAAACAGTTGCCGGCTCTGTTCTTGTGCAAAACACTCGCAGTCCCTGTTCCTCTTGAAAACACTGGCAGGCCATGTTGTCGTGCAAATCACTTTCAGGCCCTCTTCTTGTGCAATACACTTTCAGACCCTGTTCTTGTGCAAAACACTTGCAGGCCCTGTTTTTGTGCAAAACACTTGCAGCCATTTTTCTTATGTAAAACACTTGCAGTCCCTGTTCCACTTGAAACCACTGGCAGGCCCTGTTCTTGTGCAATACACTTTCAGACCCTGTTCTTGTGCAAAATAGTTGCAAGCTCGGTTCTTGTGCAAAACACTTGCAGTCACTGTTCTTGTGTAAAACACTGGCAGGCCCTGTTGTTGCACAAAATACTTGCAAGTTCTGTTTTTGTGCAAACCACTTGCAGGCCCTGTTCTTGTGCAAACTACTTGCAAGTTCTGTTTTTGTGCAAACCACTTGCAGGCCCTGTTCTTGTGCAATACACTTGCAGTCCCTGTTCATCTAGAAAACACTGGCAGGCCTTGTGGTTGTGCAAATCACTTTCAGGCCCTGTTCTTGTGCAAAATAGTTGCAAGCTCGGTTCTTGTGCAAAACACTTGCAGTCACTGTTCTTGTGTAAAACACTGGCAGGCCCTGTTGTTGCACAAAATACTTGCAAGTTCTGTTTTTGTGCAAACAACTTGCAGGCTCTATTCTTGTGCAAAATACTTGCAAGTTCTGCTTTTGTGCAAACCATTTGCAGGCCCTGTTCTTCTGCAAAACACTTGCAAGTCCTGTTCTTGTTCTAAACAGTTGCAGGCTCTGTTCTTGTGCAAAATACTTGCAGCCATGTTTCTTGTGTAAAACACTCGCAGTCCCTGTTCCTCTTGAAAACACTGGCAGGCCTTGTTGTTGTGCAAATCACTTTCAGGCCCTGTTCTTGTGCAATACACTTTCAGACCTTGTTCTTGTGCAAAATAGTTGCAAGCTCTGTTGTTGTTAAAAACTCTTGCAGGCTCTATTCTTGTGTAAAACACTGGCAGGCCTTGTTCTTGTGCAATACACTTTCAGACCCTGTTCTTGTTCTAAACAGTTGCTGGCTCTGTTCTTGTGAAAACCACTTGCAGTCCCTGTTCCTCTTGAAAACACTGGCAGGCCTTGTTCTTGTGCAAATCACTTTCAGGCCCTGTTCTTGTGCAATACACTTTCAGACCTTGTTCTTGTGCAAAATAGTTGCAAGCTCTGTTCTTGTTCAAAACACTTGCAGGCTCTGTTCTTGTGCAAAACACTTGCAGTCCCTGTTCCTCTTGAAAACACTGGCAGGACTTGTTCTTGTTAAAGACGCTTGCAGGCCCTGTTCTTGTGCAAAACACTTGCAGGCCCTGTTGTTGTGAAAAACACTTGGGGGCCCTGTTCTTCTGCAATACACTTTCAGACCTTGTTCTTGTGCGAAATAGTTGCAAGCTCTGTTCTTGTTCAAATCACTTGCAGTCACTGTTCTTCTGTAAAACACTGGCAGGCCCTGTTGTTGTACAAAACACTTGCAGGTCGTGTTCTTGTGCAAAACACTTGCAGGCCCTGTTCTTGTGCAAAACACTTGCAGGCCCTGTTGTTGTGCAAAATACTTACAAGTTCTGTTTTTGTGCAAACCACTTGCAGGCCCTGTTCTTGTGCAAAACACTTGCAGGTCCTGTTCTTATTCAAAACACTTGCAGGCTCTGTTCTTGTGCAATACACTTGCAGACATTTTTCTTGTGTAAAACACTTGCAGTCCCTGTTCCTCTTGAAAGCACTGGCAGGCCTTGTTGTTGGGCAAATCACTTTCAGACCCTCTTCTTGTGCAATACACTTTCAGACCCTGTTCTTGTGCAAAATAGTTGCAAGCTCTGTTCTTCTTCAAAACACTTGCAGGCTTTATTCTTTTTTTTTTTTTATTGCAAAAGTTTTACAATTACATTTTCACCCCTTTTTCCCCCCCCTCAACCCGCCCCAAACTTCCCAACCTCCCTAACCCACCCTAACCCACCCCTCCCCCCAGACTTCCTCACAGTATAGTCATGTCAAATAAAAGGAAAAACCCTCCTTTGTATATAAAACTTGAACCCCGCCCTCCCCTTACAAATTTTCATCTTCATTACATTAACCTATTTCTATCTTAATATAGCAGTTTCAAATAAATTTTCATCCTGATTACCTTGAAAATATTTCTATCTTAATATAACATTTTCAAATAAATTTTCATCCTCAACCTTAAAATATTTCTATCTTAATATAACATTTTCAAATAAAAACTATTTGGTACTTCCTAGTTTGATATTTGTTCTGAACATAATCTATCCACTTCTTCCATTCCCATTCATAAGTCTCTTGCGAACAGTCTTTTAAATATGCTGAAATCTTCGCCATCTCCGCAAAACTGACCATCTTCAAAGTCCATTCCTCAATCGAAGGCAGCGCTTCATTTTTCCAGTATTTACCTATCAACAATCTTGCTGCAGTTATCATGTACAATATCATTTTTGTTTCCCCCAATGTAAAACCCTTAACTATACCCAATAAAAACAGTTGTGGAGAAAATTGAATCTTTCTCTTCAAAACATTCTGCATGACCCACCAAGTTTTTATCCAAAAAGCCTTAACTTTCTTAAAGGTCCACCAAACATGATAATATGTAGCGTCTAAGCAGTCACATCTCCAACATTTAGGCTGGGCACTAGGGTACATACACGACAATTTTTTTGGATCTAAATGCCATCTATAAAACATTTTGTAGAAATTTTCCCGCAGATTCTGCGACTGTGTAAATTTAACATTCTGAACCCAAATTTTTTCCCATGTTTCCAACATCACTGGTTCCTCAAAATTTTGTGCCCACTTAACCATACAGTCTTTAACTAGTTCAGTTTCTGAATCCCTTTCTAACAAAACATTATAAAGTCTTTTAATATGCATTGGGCCTTTCTCTTTTATATGTCTAACTAATTCCTCCTCATGCATCATAATACCAGTTTTTTGGTCCTCTTTCCATCTCAATTGCATTTGATTATATTGTAACCAAGTTAAATTAATCCCTTCAGCCAACAATGTCTGTAATGTCTTCAGCTGCCATCTGCCCGCATCTGCAAAAAGAACCTCTTTATATAAAAACCCCCCGAGTGACATTATATTTGTATTCCACAAGGTATGACCAAGATCCAGCCATAGCGGTATTTTGTAATTCCAGTTGTTTCGGTGCTTCTTCCAAACTCTCAGCAAAGAATCTCTAAGTATATGGCTTTTAAATACTTTATCTACTTTGCTGTCATAAAATAAGTAAGCGTGCCATCCAAATTCCAAATCAAAACTTTCTGCATTCAATATTCCAGTCTTTTTTCCTCCAAACCAATCACTTACTAAAGTCAAAGCTGTTGCATCATAATATAATTGTAGGTTTGGAAGTTTGAGACCTCCCCTTTCTGGGATGTCTTGCATAATTTTCATTTTTACTCTTGGTTTTTTCTCGTTCCAGACAAATTTGTTGATACCAGTTTGCCATGCTTTTAGTTGTTTATCATTTTTGAGCACCGGAATCATTTGAAACAAAAAAAGAAATCTTGGCAAAATGTTCATCTTAACTGCTGCTATTCTTCCAAGTAAAGACAGCTGCAGTTTTTTCCAAATCTCCATATCTTTTTGCACCTCTCGCCACAACGCCTCATAGTTATTTTAAAACAATTTCATATTTGATTCTGCAACCTGAACTCCTAGATATTTTACCTTTGGTACAATCTCAAAACCTGCCCTCCTTTCTAACTCCAGTTTACGATCTTGTGTCATATTTTTAACTACCATCTTAGTTTTTCTCTGATTCAATCTGAAACCTGAAACTTTACCAAAGTCTTGTATAATGTCCTTCATCTGGATTATCGATTCCATTGGCTGTGTTAGGGTAACAACCAGATCGTCTGCAAATGCCTTTATTCTGTAATCCTCTTGCCTTATCATTATACCTTTCAATGTGTTAGAATCCCTTATTGTATTTAACAAGACTTCTAGTGTTAAAATGAACAACAATGGGGACAATGGACATCCCTGTCTTGTACCTTTTTCAATTTTAAACTCTGTTGTCAAACTTCCATTGATAATGATCTGTGCCTTTTGCTCTTGATAAATTGCTGAGACCGCCTGTATATATTGGTCCCCAAAGTCCATCTTTTTTAATGTCTTTAGTAGAAAATTCCAATCCACTCTATCAAAGGCCTTCTCTGCATCCAGAAAGACCAGCACTGCAGGGATCTGTTTATTCTTCTCAAGATATTCCAATAAATCTATTACTTGCCTTACATTGTCCTTCATGTGCCTACCCTCAATAAATCCCGCTTGGTCATCATGAATCACCTTTTGAATTACTGGCATCAGTCTGTTGGCTAATACTTTTGCATAAATTTTATAATCCGTATTCAAAAGAGATATTGGTCTGTAATTCTCTGGTTTTTTGGGACCTGCTTGCTCTTTTGGTATCAAAGAAATATAAGCTGTAGTCCACGATGGAGGTACTTTTCCCCCTTGTTGTATGTTGCAAAATAAGTCTCTGAGTTGTTCCACCATTTCTGCCTGTAAAGTTTTATAATACACTGCTGTCAGACCATCCGTTCCAGGAGCTTTGGCTGTTTTTAATTGTTTTATTGCTGCTATTATCTCCTCCTCTGTTATGGGATAATCCATTCTTTCCTTTTGTTGTTCAGTGATTTTTGTAACTCTTTTATTATCCAAATATTTTTCTATAAGTCCATTCTGCACCTCCTCTCTGGCATATAGTTTAGTGTAATATTGAAGAAAGGCTTCTTTTATTAAATTCTGTTGAAAAACTTCTTTCCCCCCAATATCAACACTATCAATAGTCCGTATGCTTTGTTTCTTCCTTAATGTGTAAGCCAACCACCTGCCTGGTTTATTAGCATTGCAGAATGTATTATGCTTCGCATATTGTAAGTTTGTTGCAACTTGTTCCGCTATAAGCATTTGGAATTGGTCTTTCAGAAGTTTTATAACACTAAGTATTCTTTCATCTGTTGGGTTTTTAATAAGTAACTGTTCTTTATCCTTTATTTCTGCTTCCAATTCAAGTCTTTTCTTTTGTCGAATCCGCTTATGTTTAGAGTTCATATATATAAGCACCCCTCTCATATAAGCTTTGCTTGCGTCCCACACAATTTCCATTGGGGTGCCTTTATTCAAGTTCATTTCAAAAAACTCTTTCAGATGCTTTTTAAGTTCTATTATATTTTTCTCATATCTAAACAAGTTTTCATTTAATCTCCAAGAGCGTCTCTCATTCTTACATGTCTCAATTTCTATCCATACTGGACTGTGATCAGTCAAAGTTCTTGGCAGAATCTTTGTTCTTTTTGTCCTAACAAGTAAGTCATCAGACAACAAAATAAAATCAATCCTGGAAAAGGATCTATGTCTGTCAGAAAAGAAAGTATAGTCCAGTTCTTTTGGGTTATGTATTCTCCAAATATCTTTTAATTCCAGGTCTTCTTTCATATCAAAAAAAGTCTGTGGTAATCTAATTCTTGATTTTGCCAAAGTCTTTTTATCTAATTTAGAGTCAATTACTCCATTCCAGTCTCCCATAATTAAAATAGATCTATAATCCCATTGAAGTATTTTAGTATGCAGCATTTTATAAAAATAGTCCTGTTGTTGATTAGGAGCATAAATTCCTATCAGAAGAATTTGACTATTAGCAGAAAGTAATTCAATTGCTACAAACCTACCATCTTGATCAGCTTCTATAAGTTTGGCTGTTAATTTTTTGTTTACATAAATAACCACACCATTCTTTTTTTGGTTAGTTGAGGATATAAAATGTGTTCCTAATTTGGAATTTTTCAAATAGTTTTGATCTTGAACTGTAATTCTTGTAAACAAATTATATCATTATTATGTTGTTTTAAATATGCAAATATTTTCTTCCTTTTTTGTGTTGCATTCAACCCATTCACATTCCAAGATAAACATTTAATCATCCTTATTCTCCTTCTGGAGCGAAGCGCAGAACCTTAGGATTTCATCTGAGATCCTCTGTCCTGCTTTTCCCACAGCCCCAGCCTTGTCTTGACTCTCCTGCTGTAACTTTTCTTTAAGTTCCTTGGCTTTTGCTCGAGTTATACGCTGATCCTTAACTTCAGCCGCCCAAGCCAGCTCCGAGATTGGAGAAGGTTCCAGCAAAGGCTCATCCAAAAAGCCTCCTTCAGCACCCTTCAGCTCTGCTAATTCCTGCTTAGATTGTTGTTCTTTAATCTCCAAAACTGTAGATGTGCATGGGGATGGAGTTCTTTCTTTAAAGATGTCATTGTAAAATTGCTCCGCCTTCTCCACAGTATTCAGACGGTGTTTCTCTCCCTTGTATCTCAAAATTATGCCAGTTGGGGCGTCCCAACGAAATGGGATTTGATTATTCTGCAGTTCTTTAACAAGAAAACCATACTCTTTTCTAGATTTCAACATCTTAGGTGGGAGCTCCTTGTAAACTGTAATCTTAGATCCACTCACTTGCACAGAAGTGAGAAAAGATTTTTGCAAAATGTCATTTCTTATTGCTCTATCTGTAAAATATATGACCACATCTCTAGGCAGTTGTCTTTGTCTGGCCACCCACGAGTTGACTCTATAGATTTTATCTATTTTGCAAAAAACCATCTCAGGTTCAACTTTTAAAATCACAGCTAGGGCTTCAGCACAGATCTGTCTCAAATCTTGTCTCTCCTCCTCTCTAATTCCTCGAAGCCTTATAGCAAATTCCATTGCACGAAATTGCATCATAACAATATCATTCTCAACTCTCTGCATCTTGTCATCAACATCAAAAAATTTATGATCATTATTTTTCATCTTAGCATTAACTTCTAATTTAAATTCATCCACTTTTGTCTCAACTTTCATAATAAATCCTGCCAGACCAGACGCCACATCCGTTATTTTTTTGGTCACCATCTTTTGGCTCTGCTGCATTTCCTGCATGATTTCCTGTTGTGACTTTTGAATTTTTTCATCTATTTTATTTATTTTGTCATCCATGTCTTGAAATTTCTCATCCAAAATATTTGAAATGAATGCTTTTAATTCTCCCATATCCAAATCTTTTTTTTGGGCTTGTGACTGCGTATCCTGCTTACGTGGGGGGGATCCCCCCGCTGTTTTGCCTTCCTGCTTTTTTGAAGCCATCCTGCCACGTAAGCTAGCTTTCTTAAAAAGGGAGGGTCCGCCTCTTCTGCCACCTCCACAATACCTTCTAAAAAAGTCCCCCAGAGTTACTCAAAGCAAAGCTATAATGCAGCAAAGACAAGTAAAAGGGAGAGATTTTCCTCTTATTTCTGTTGCAGCCGGAGCAGCTCTGTAACAACTTTTTAACTTTGTAGCAAGACAAGATAACTTCACCAATCCACACCCACTAATTCATTTGCTGAGCGCCATATTTTTTCAATCACTTTCACTCATTCCGAGACTTTCACTTCAGTAAAAAAGTTCAGCAAAGGTCTAATACTTGCAGTTCAAAGTTTCAGGGTTCAAGTGGATTGCGGATGTTTATTTGAGTTATTTCCTCGCTCTTTAAAGGTTTCCTGAGGTCGGCTTGTTCCGCACAGGCAGAAGACGTCCCACGCCGCCCGGAGTTTCAGCAGGTTGTAAGGGAGCCGCGCCTGCTTCCTCCCCAGAAACAGTTCCCTGGGGGGGTTGCAGGGGCTCTACCTGTGCCCTGCTGCCTCTTCTTCTGCAATCCTAGGGATTTCGAAGATTTCGAGCCGCTTCGCAATCAGGAAGCGGCTCTACAAGCGGCGGGGGTGGCGGTGCCAAAGGAAAGCACCGTCGTCGCCGAAGACGAGGAAACCGGAAGTCAAAGAAGGCTTTATTCTTGTGCAAAACACTTGCAGTCACTGTTCTTGTGTAAAACAATGGCAGGCTCTATTCTTGTGCAAAATAGTTGCAACCTCTGTTCTTGTGCAAAACAATTGCAGTCACTTTTCTTGTGTAAAAGACGTTCAGACTCTGATCTTGTGCAAAATACTTGCAAGTTCTGTTCTTGTGCAAAACACTTGCAGTCCCTGTTCCTCTTGAAAACTCTGGCAGGACTTGTTCTTGTTAAAGACGCTTGCAGGCTCTGTTCTTGTGCAAAACACTTGCAGGCCCTGTTCTTCTGCAAAATAGTTGCAAGCTCTGTTCTTGTTCAAATCACTTGCAGTCACTGTTCTTCTGTAAAACACTGGCAGGCCCTGTTGTTGTACAAAACACTTGCAGGTCGTGTTCTTGTGCAAAACACTTGCAGGCCCTGTTCTTGTGCAAAACACTTGCAGGCCCTGTTCTTGTGCAAAATACTTGCAAGTTCTGTTTTTGTGCAAAACACTTGCAAGTTCTGTTCTTGTGCAAAACACTTGCAGGCCCTGTTGTTGTACAAAACACTTGCAGGTCGTGTTCTTGTGCAAAACACTTGCAGGCCCTGTTGTTGTGAAAAACACTTGGGGGCCCTGTTCTTCTGCAATACACTTTCAGAGCCTGTTCTTGTGCAAAATAGTTGCAAGCTCTGTTCTTTTTCAAATCACTTGCAGTCACTGTTCTTCTGTAAAACACTGGCAGGCCCTGTTCTTGTGCAAAACACTTGCAGGCCCTGTTCTTGTGCAAAATACTTGCAAGTTCTGTTTTTGTGCAAAACACTTGCAAGTTCTGTTCTTGTGCAAAACACTTGCAGGCCCTGTACTTGTGCAAAACACTTGCAGGCCCTGTTCTTGTGCAAAATACTTGCAAGTTCTGTTTTTGTGCAAAACACTTGCAAGTTCTGTTCTTGTGCAAAACACTTGCAGGGCCTGTACTTGTGCAAAACACTTGCAGGCCCTGTACTTGTGCAAAACACTTGCAGGTTCTGTTCTTGTGTAAAAGACTTTCAGACCCTGTTCTTGTGCAAAATACTTGTAGGCCCTGTACTTGTGTAAAACACTCGCAGTCCCTGTTCCTCTTGAACATACTGGCAGGTCTTGTTGTTGTGCAAATCACTTTCAGACCCTCTTCTTGTGCAATACACTTTCAGACCCTGTTCTTGTGCAAAATAGTTGCAGGCTCTATTCTTGTGCAAAACACTTGCAGGCCCTGTTCTTGTGCAAAACACTTGCAGGCCCTGTTCTTGTTCTAAACACTTGCAGGCTCTGTTCTTGTGCAAAACACTTCCAGCCATTTTTCTTGTGTAAAACATTCGCAGTCCCTGTTCCTCTTGAAAGCAATGGCAGGTCTTGTTGTTGTGCAAATCACTTTCAGACCCTCTTCTTGTGCAATACACTTTCAGACCCTGTTCTTGTGCAAAATAGTTGCAGGCTCTGTTCTTGTGCAAAACACTTGCAGGCCCTGTTCTTCTGTAAAACACTGGCAGGCCCTGTTGTTGTACAAAACACTTGCAGGTCGTGTTCTTGTGCAAAACACTTGCAGGCCCTGTTCTTGTGCAAAACACTTGCAGGCCCTGTTCTTGTGCAAAATACTTGCAAGTTCTGTTTTTGTGCAAAACACTTGCAAGTTCTGTTCTTGTGCAAAACACTTGCAGGCCCTGTTGTTGTACAAAACACTTGCAGGTCGTGTTCTTGTGCAAAACACTTGCAGGCCCTGTTGTTGTGAAAAACACTTGGGGGCCCTGTTCTTCTGCAATACACTTTCAGAGCCTGTTCTTGTGCAAAATAGTTGCAAGCTCTGTTCTTTTTCAAATCACTTGCAGTCACTGTTCTTCTGTAAAACACTGGCAGGCCCTGTTCTTGTGCAAAACACTTGCAGGCCCTGTTCTTGTGCAAAATACTTGCAAGTTCTGTTTTTGTGCAAAACACTTGCAAGTTCTGTTCTTGTGCAAAACACTTGCAGGCCCTGTACTTGTGCAAAACACTTGCAGGCCCTGTTCTTGTGCAAAATACTTGCAAGTTCTGTTTTTGTGCAAAACACTTGCAAGTTCTGTTCTTGTGCAAAACACTTGCAGGGCCTGTACTTGTGCAAAACACTTGCAGGCCCTGTACTTGTGCAAAACACTTGCAGGTTCTGTTCTTGTGTAAAAGACTTTCAGACCCTGTTCTTGTGCAAAATACTTGTAGGCCCTGTACTTGTGTAAAACACTCGCAGTCCCTGTTCCTCTTGAACATACTGGCAGGTCTTGTTGTTGTGCAAATCACTTTCAGACCCTCTTCTTGTGCAATACACTTTCAGACCCTGTTCTTGTGCAAAATAGTTGCAGGCTCTATTCTTGTGCAAAACACTTGCAGGCCCTGTTCTTGTTCTAAACACTTGCAGGCTCTGTTCTTGTGCAAAACACTTCCAGCCATTTTTCTTGTGTAAAACATTCGCAGTCCCTGTTCCTCTTGAAAGCAATGGCAGGTCTTGTTGTTGTGCAAATCACTTTCAGACCCTCTTCTTGTGCAATACACTTTCAGACCCTGTTCTTGTGCAAAATAGTTGCAGGCTCTATTCTTGTGCAAAACACTTGCAGGCCCTGTTCTTGTGCAAAACACTTGCAGGCCATGTTCTTGTTCTAAACAGTTGCAGGGTCTGTTCTTGTGCAAAACACTTCCAGCCATTTTTCTTGTGTAAAACATTCGCAGTCCCTGTTCCTCTTGAAAGCAATGGCAGGCCTTGTTGTTGTGCAAATCACTTTCAGACCCTCTTCTTGTGCAAAACACTTGCAGGTCCTGTTCTTGGGCAAAACACTTGCAGGCTCTATTCTTGTGCAAAATAGTTGCAAGCTCTGTTCTTGTTAAAAACACTTGCAGGCCCTGTTCTTGTGCAAAATACTTGCAAGTTCTGTTTTTGTGCAAAACACTTGCAAGTTCTGTTCTTGTGCAAAACACTTGCAGGGCCTGTACTTGTGCAAAACACTTGCAGGCCCTGTACTTGTGCAAAACACTTGCAGGTTCTGTTCTTGTGTAAAAGACTTTCAGACCCTGTTCTTGTGCAAAATACTTGTAGGCCCTGTACTTGTGTAAAACACTCGCAGTCCCTGTTCCTCTTGAACATACTGGCAGGTCTTGTTGTTGTGCAAATCACTTTCAGACCCTCTTCTTGTGCAATACACTTTCAGACCCTGTTCTTGTGCAAAATAGTTGCAGGCTCTATTCTTGTGCAAAACACTTGCAGGCCCTGTTCTTGTGCAAAACACTTGCAGGCCCTGTTCTTGTTCTAAACACTTGCAGGCTCTGTTCTTGTGCAAAACACTTCCAGCCATTTTTCTTGTGTAAAACATTCGCAGTCCCTGTTCCTCTTGAAAGCAATGGCAGGTCTTGTTGTTGTGCAAATCACTTTCAGACCCTCTTCTTGTGCAATACACTTTCAGACCCTGTTCTTGTGCAAAATAGTTGCAGGCTCTATTCTTGTGCAAAACACTTGCAGGCCCTGTTCTTGTGCAAAACACTTGCAGGCCATGTTCTTGTTCTAAACAGTTGCAGGGTCTGTTCTTGTGCAAAACACTTCCAGCCATTTTTCTTGTGTAAAACATTCGCAGTCCCTGTTCCTCTTG
>JAKOOJ010000066.1:1040000-1045000 GCA_022577455.1 Arizona elegans | reverse complement strand
ATATATTTTACAGACAGAGCAATAAGAAATGACATTTTGCAAAAATCTTTTCTCACTTCTGTGCAAGTGAGTGGATCCAAGATTACAGTCTACAAGGAGCTCCCACCTAAGATGTTGAAATCTAGAAAAGAGTATGGTTTTCTTGTTAAAGAACTGCAGAGTAATCAAATCCCATTTCGTTGGGACGCCCCAACTGGCATAATTTTGAGATATAAGGGAGAGAAACACCGTCTGAATACTGTGGAGAAGGAGGAGCAATTTTATAATGATATCTTTAAAGAAAGAACTCCATCCCCACGCACATCTACAGTTTTGGAGATTAAAGAGAGTGATAAGAAGCAACCTCAAGAATGGCAACAACAATCTAAGCAGGAATTAGCAGAGTTGAAGGGTGCTGAAGGAGGTTTTCTGGATGAGCCTTTGCTGGAACCTTCCCCAATCTCGGAGCTGGCTTGGGCGGCTGAAGTTAAGGATCAGCGTATAACTCGAGCAAAAGCTAAGGAACTCAAAGAAAAGTTACAGCAGGAGAGACAAGACAAGGCTGGGGCTGTGGGAAATGCAGGACAGAGGGTCTCAGATGAAATCCTAAGGTTCTGCGCTTCGCTCCAGAAGGAGAATAAGGATGATTAAATGTTTATCTTGGAATGTGAATGGGTTGAATGTAACACAAAAAAGGAAGAAAGTATTTGCATATTTAAAACAACATAATAATGATATAATTTGTTTACAAGAAACGCATATTACAGTTCAAGATCAAAACTATTTGAAAAATTCCAAATTAGGAACACATTTTATATCCTCAACTAACCAAAAAAAGAATGGTGTGGTTATTTATGTAAACAAAAAATTAACAGCCAAACTTATAGAAGCTGATCAAGATGGTAGGTTTGTAGCAATTGAATTACTTTCTGCTAATAGTCAAATTCTTCTGATAGGAATTTATGCTCCTAATCAACAACAGGACTATTTTTATAAAATGCTGCATACTAAAATACTTCAATGGGATTATAGATCTATTTTAATTATGGGAGACTGGAATGGAGTAATTGACTCTAAATTAGATAAAAAGACTTTGGCAAAATCAAGAATTAGATTACCACAGACTTTTTTTGATATGAAAGAAGACCTGGAACTAAAAGATATTTGGAGAATACATAACCCAAAAGAACTGGACTATACTTTCTTTTCTGACAGACATAGATCCTTTTCCAGGATTGATTTTATTTTGTTGTCTGATGACTTACTTGTTAGGACAAAAAGAACAAAGATTCTGCCAAGAACCTTGACTGATCACAGTCCAGTCTGGATAGAAATTGAGACATGTAAGAATGAGAGACGCTCTTGGAGATTAAATGAAAACTTGTTTAGATATGAGAAAAATATAATAGAACTTAAAAAGCATCTGAAAGAGTTTTTTGAAATGAACTTGAATAAAGGCACCCCAATGGAAATTGTGTGGGACGCAAGCAAAGCTTATATGAGAGGGGTGCTTATATATATGAACTCTAAACATAAGCGGATTCGACAAAAGAAAAGACTTGAATTGGAAGCAGAAATAAAGGACAAAGAACAGTTACTTATTAAAAACCCAACAGATGAAAGAATACTTAGTGTTATAAAACTTTTGAAAGACCAATTCCAAATGCTTATAGCGGAACAAGTTGCAACAAACTTACAATATGCGAAGCATAATACATTCTGCAATGCTAATAAACCAGGCAGGTGGTTGGCTTACACTTTAAGGAAGAAACAAAGCATACGGACTATTGATAGTGTTGATATTGGGGGGAAAGAAGTTTTTCAACAGAATTTAATAAAAGAAGCCTTTCTTCAATATTACACTAAACTATATGCCAGAGAGGAGGTGCAGAATGGACTTATAGAAAAATATTTGGACAATAAAAGAGTTACAAAAATCACTGAACAACAAAAGGAAAGAATGGATTATCCCATAACAGAGGAGGAGATAATAGCAGCAATAAAACAATTAAAAACAGCCAAAGCTCCTGGAACGGATGGTCTGACAGCAGTGTATTATAAAACTTTACAGGCAGAAATGGTGGAACAACTCAGAGACTTATTTTGCAACATACAACAAGGGGGAAAAGTACCTCCATCGTGGACTACAGCTTATATTTCTTTGATACCAAAAGAGCAAGCAGGTCCCAAAAAACCGGAGAATTACAGACCAATATCTCTTTTGAATACGGATTATAAAATTTACGCAAAAGTATTAGCCAACAGACTGATGCCAGTAATTCAAAAGGTGATTCATGATGACCAAGCGGGATTTATTGAGGGTAGGCACATGAAGGATAATGTAAGGCAAGTAATAGATTTATTGGAATATCTTGAGAAGAATAAACAGATCCCTGCAGTGCTGGTCTTTCTGGATGCAGAGAAGGCCTTTGATAGAGTGGATTGGAATTTTCTATTAAAGACATTAAAAAAGATGGACTTTGGGGACCAATATATACAGGCGGTCTCAGCAATTTATCAAGAGCAAAAGGCACAGATCATTATCAATGGAAGTTTGACAACAGAGTTTAAAATTGAAAAAGGTACAAGACAGGGATGTCCACTGTCCCCATTGTTGTTCATTTTAACACTAGAAGTCTTGTTAAATACAATAAGGGATTCTAACACATTGAAAGGTATAATGATAAGGCAAGAGGATTACAGAATAAAGGCATTTGCAGACGATCTGGTTGTTACCCTAACACAGCCAAGGGAATCGATAATCCAGATGAAGGACATTATACAAGACTTTGGTAAAGTTTCAGGTTTCAGATTCAATCAGAGAAAAACTAAGATGGTAGTTAAAAATATGACACAAGATCGTAAACTGGAGTTAGAAAGGAGGGCAGGTTTTGAGATTGTACCAAAGGTAAAATATCTAGGAGTTCAGGTTGCAGAATCAAATATGAAATTGTTTTAAAATAACTATGAGGCGTTGTGGCGAGAGGTGCAAAAAGATATGGAGATTTGGAAAAAACTGCAGCTGTCTTTACTTGGAAGAATAGCAGCAGTTAAGATGAACATTTTGCCAAGATTTCTTTTTTTGTTTCAAATGATTCCGGTGCTCAAAAATGATAAACAACTAAAAGCATGGCAAACTGGTATCAACAAATTTGTCTGGAACGAGAAAAAACCAAGAGTAAAAATGAAAATTATGCAAGACATCCCAGAAAGGGGAGGTCTCAAACTTCCAAACCTACAATTATATTATGATGCAACAGCTTTGACTTTAGTAAGTGATTGGTTTGGAGGAAAAAAGACTGGAATATTGAATGCAGAAAGTTTTGATCTGGAATTTGGATGGCACGCTTACTTATTTTATGACAGCAAAGTGGATAAAGTATTTAAAAGCCATATACTTAGAGATTCTTTGCTGAGAGTTTGGAAGAAGCACCGAAACAATTGGAATTATAAAATACCGCTATGGCTGGATCTTGGTCATACCTTGTGGAATACAAATATAATGTCACTCGGGGGGTTTTTATATAAAGAGGTTCTTTTTACAGATGCGGGCAGATGGCAGCTGAAGACATTACAGACATTGTTGGCTGAAGGGATTAATTTAACTTGGTTACAATATAATCAACTGCAATTGAGATGGAAAGAGGACCAAAAAACTGGTATTATGATGTATGAGGAAGAATTAGTTAGACATATAAAAGAGAAAGGCCCAATGCATATTAAAAGACTTTATAATGTCTTGTTAGAAAGGGATTCAGAAACTGAACTAGTTAAAGACTGCATGGTTAAGTGGGCACAAAATTTTGAGGAACCAGTGATGTTGGAAACATGGGAAAAAATTTGGGTTCAGAATGTTAAATTTACACAGTCGCAGAATCTGCGGGAAAATTTCTATAAAATGTTTTATAGATGGCATTTAGATCCAAAAAAATTGTCGTGTATGTACCCTAGTGCCCAGCCTAAATGTTGGAGATGTGACTGCTTAGACGCTACATATTATCATGTTTGGTGGACCTGTAAGAAAGTTAAGGCTTTTTGGGTAAAAATTTGGTGGGTCATGCAGAATGTTTTGAAGAGAAAAATTCAATTTTCTCCACAACTGTTTTTATTGGGTATAGTTAAGGGTTTTACATTGGGGGAAACAAAAATGATATTGTACATGATAACTGCAGCAAGATTGTTGATAGGTAAATACTGGAAAAATGAAGCGCTGCCTTCGATTGAGGAATGGACTTTGAAGATGGCCAGTTTTGCGGAGATGGCGAAGATTTCAGCATATTTAAAAGACTGTTCTCAAGAGACTTATGAATGGGAATGGAAGAAGTGGATAAATTATGTTCAGCATAAATATCAAACTAGGAAGTATCAAATAGCCTTTATTTAAAAATGTTATATAAGATAGAAACATTTTAGGGTTGAGGATAAAAATTTGTTAGAAAATGTTATATTAAGATAGAAATATTTTAAGGTTAAGGATGAAAATTTGTTAGAAAATGTTACATTATGATAGAAATATTTTTAAGGTAATCAGGATGAAAATTTATTTGAAAATGATATACCAAGATAGAAATAGGTTAATGTAATGAAGATGAAAATTTGTAAGGGGGAGGGAGGGGTCCAAGTTTTATATACAAAGGAGGGTTTTTTCCTTTTATCTGACATGAGCATACTAGGAAGTCTGGGGGGAGGGGAGGGTTAGGGTGGGCTGGGGAGGTTGGGAAGTTTGGGGGGGGGGTAGTGGGGGGGGGGGAAAAAGGGGGTGAAAATGTAATTGTAAAACTTTTGCAATAAAAAAAAAATCTATCTATCTACCATCCATCTATCTATCTATCTATCTGTCATCTATCTATCTATCATCTATCTCTATCTATCTATCTATCCATCCATCCATCCATCCATCCATCCATAATATCTATCTATCTATCTATCTATCTATCTATCTATCTATCTATCTCTATCATATCTATCTATCTGTCTGTCTGTCTTTCTGTCCGTCCCTCCGTCAATCCTTCCTATCTATC
>JAKOOJ010000066.1:995000-1012500 GCA_022577455.1 Arizona elegans | reverse complement strand
AGGAACAGGGACTGCAAGTGTTTTACACAAGAAAAATGTCTGCAAGTGTATTGCACAAGAACAGAGCCTGCAAGTGTTTTGAATAAGAACAGGACCTGCAAGTGTTTTGCACAAGAACAGGGCCTGCAAGTGGTTTGCACAAAAACAGAACTTGTAAGTATTTTGCACAACAACAGGGCCTGCAAGTGTTTTGCACAAGAACAGGGCCTGCAAGTGTTTTGCACAAGAACACGACCTGCAAGTGTTTTGTACAACAACAGGGCCTGCCAGTGTTTTACAGAAGAACAGTGACTGCAAGTGATTTGAACAAGAACAGAGCTTGCAACTATTTCGCACAAGAACAAGGTCTGAAAGTGTATTGCAGAAGAACAGGGCCCCCAAGTGTTTTTCACAACAACAGGGCCTGCAAGTGTTTTGCACAAGAACAGGGCCTGCAAGCGTCTTTAACAAGAACAAGTCCTGCCAGTGTTTTCAAGAGGAACAGGGACTGCAAGTGTTTTGCACAAGAACAGAGCCTGCAAGTGTTTTGAACAAGAACAGAGCTTGCAACTATTTTGCACAAGAACAAGGTTTGAAAGTGTATTGCACAAGAACAGGGCCTGAAAGTGATTTGCACAAGAACAAGGCCTGCCAGTGTTTTCAAGAGGAACAGGGACTGCAAGTGGTTTTCACAAGAACAGAGCCAGCAACTGTTTAGAACAAGAACAGGGTCTGAAAGTGTATTGCACAAGAACAAGGCCTGCCAGTGTTTTACACAAGAATAGAGCCTGCAAGAGTTTTTAACAACAACAGAGCTTGCAACTATTTTGCACAAGAACAAGGTCTGAAAGTGTATTGCACAAGAACAGGGCCTGAAAGTGATTTGCACAACAACAAGGCCTGCCAGTGTTTTCAAGAGGAACACGGACTGCGAGTGTTTTACACAAGAAACATGGCTGCAAGTATTTTGCACAAGAACAGAGCCTGCAACTGTTTAGAACAAGAACAGGACTTGCAAGTGTTTTGCAGAAGAACAGGGCCTGCAAATGGTTTGCACAAAAGCAGAACTTGCAAGTATTTTGCACAAGAATAGAGCCTGCAAGTTGTTTGCCCAAGAACAGGGCCTGCAAGTGTTTTGCACAAGAATAGAGCCTGCACCTATTTTGCACAAATACAAGGTCTGAAAGTGTATTGCACAAGAACAGGGCCTGAAAGTGATTTGCACAACCACAAGGCCTGCCAGTGTTTTCTAGATGAACAGGGACTGCAAGTGTATTGCACAAGAACAGGGCCTGCAAGTGGTTTGCACAAAAACAGAACTTGCAAGTAGTTTGCACAAGAACAGGGCCTGCAAGTGGTTTGCACAAAAACAGAACTTGCAAGTATTTTGTGCAACAACAGGGCCTGCCAGTGTTTTACACAAGAACAGTGACTGCAAGTGTTTTGCACAAGAACCGAGCTTGCAACTATTTTGCACAAGAACAGGGTCTGAAAGTGTATTGCACAAGAACAGGGCCTGCCAGTGGTTTCAAGTGGAACAGGGACTGCAAGTGTTTTACATAAGAAAAATGGCTGCAAGTGTTTTGCACAAAAACAGGGCCTGCAAGTGTTTTGCACAAGAACAGGGTCTGAAAGTGTATTGCACAAGAAGAGGGCCTGAAAGTGATTTGCACAACAACATGGCCTGCCAGTGTTTTCAAGAGGAACAGGGACTGCGAGTGTTTTGCACAAGAACAGAGCCGGCAACTGTTTAGAACAAGAACAGGGTCTGAAAGTGTATTGCACAACAGGGTCTGAAAGTGTTTCACACAAGAACAGGGCCTGCAAGTGGTTTGCACAAAAACAGAACTTGCAAGTATTTTGCACAAGAACAGGGTCTGAAAGTCTTTTACCCAAGAACAGAACCTGTAAGTGTTTTGCACAAGTACAGGGCCTGCAAGTGGTTTGCAGAAGAACAGAACTTACAAGTGTTTTGACCAAAAACAGACCTTGCAAGTATTTTGCACAAGAACAAGGTCTGAAAGTGTATTGCACAAGAACAGGGCCTGCAAGTGTTTTGAACAAAAACAGGGTCTGAAAGTGTATTGCACAAGAACTGGTCCTGCAAGTGTTTTGCAGAAGAACAGGACCTTCAAGTATTTTGCACAAGAATAGAGCCTGCAACTATTTTGCACAAGAACAGGGTCTGAAAGTGTATTGCACAAGAACAGGGCCTGCCAGTGGTTTCAAGAGGAACAGGGACTGCAAGTGTTTTACATAAGAAAAATGGCTGCAAGTGTTTTGCACAAGAACAGGGTCTAAAAGTGTATTGCACAAGAAGAGGGCCTGAAAGTGATTTGCACAACAACATGGCCTGCCAGTGTTTTCAAGAGGAACAGGGACTGCGAGTGTTTTGCACAAGAACAGAGCCGGCAACTGTTTAGAACAAGAACAGGGTCTGAAAGTGTATTGCACAACAGGGTCTGAAAGTGTTTCACACAAGAACAGGGCCTGCAAGTGGTTTGCACAAAAACAGAACTTGCAAGTATTTTGCACAAGAACAGGGTCTGAAAGTCTTTTACACAAGAACAGAACCTGTAAGTGTTTTGCACAAGTACAGGGCCTGCAAGTGGTTTGCAGAAGAACAGGACCTTCAAGTATTTTGCACAAGAATAGAGCCTGCAAGTGTTTTGAACAAGAACCGAGCTTGCAACTATTTTGCACAAGAACAGGGTCTGAAAGTGTATTGCACAAGAACAGGGCCTGCCAGTGGTTTCAAGAGGAACAGGGACTGCAAGTGTTTTACATAAGAAAAATGGCTGCAAGTGTTTTGCACAAGAACAGGGTCTGAAAGTGTATTGCACAAGAAGAGGGCCTGAAAGTGATTTGCACAACAACATGGCCTGCCAGTGTTTTCAAGAGGAACAGGGACTGCGAGTGTTTTGCACAAGAACAGAGCCGGCAACTGTTTAGAACAAGAACAGGGTCTGAAAGTGTATTGCACAACAGGGTCTGAAAGTGTTTCACACAAGAACAGGGCCTGCAAGTGGTTTGCACAAAAACAGAACTTGCAAGTATTTTGCACAAGAACAGGGTCTGAAAGTCTTTTACCCAAGAACAGAACCTGTAAGTGTTTTGCACAAGTACAGGGCCTGCAAGTGGTTTGCAGAAGAACAGAACTTACAAGTGTTTTGACCAAAAACAGACCTTGCAAGTATTTTGCACAAGAACAAGGTCTGAAAGTGTATTGCACAAGAACAGGGCCTGCAAGTGTTTTGAACAAAAACAGGGTCTGAAAGTGTATTGCACAAGAACTGGTCCTGCAAGTGTTTTGCAGAAGAACAGGACCTTCAAGTATTTTGCACAAGAATAGAGCCTGCAACTATTTTGCACAAGAACAGGGTCTGAAAGTGTATTGCACAAGAACAGGGCCTGCCAGTGGTTTCAAGAGGAACAGGGACTGCAAGTGTTTTACATAAGAAAAATGGCTGCAAGTGTTTTGCACAAGAACAGGGTCTGAAAGTGTATTGCACAAGAAGAGGGCCTGAAAGTGATTTGCACAACAACATGGCCTGCCAGTGTTTTCAAGAGGAACAGGGACTGCGAGTGTTTTGCACAAGAACAGAGCCGGCAACTGTTTAGAACAAGAACAGGGTCTGAAAGTGTATTGCACAACAGGGTCTGAAAGTGTTTCACACAAGAACAGGGCCTGCAAGTGGTTTGCACAAAAACAGAACTTGCAAGTATTTTGCACAAGAACAGGGTCTGAAAGTCTTTTACCCAAGAACAGAACCTGTAAGTGTTTTGCACAAGTACAGGGCCTGCAAGTGGTTTGCAGAAGAACAGAACTTACAAGTGTTTTGACCAAAAACAGACCTTGCAAGTATTTTGCACAAGAACAAGGTCTGAAAGTGTATTGCACAAGAACAGGGCCTGCAAGTGTTTTGAACAAAAACAGGGTCTGAAAGTGTATTGCACAAGAACTGGTCCTGCAAGTGTTTTGCAGAAGAACAGGACCTTCAAGTATTTTGCACAAGAATAGAGCCTGCAAGTGTTTTGAACAAGAACCGAGCTTGCAACTATTTTGCACAAGAACAGGGTCTGAAAGTGTATTGCACAAGAACAGGGCCTGCCAGTGGTTTCAAGAGGAACAGGGACTGCAAGTGTTTTACATAAGAAAAATGGCTGCAAGTGTTTTGCACAAGAACAGGGTCTGAAAGTGTATTGCACAAGAAGAGGGCCTGAAAGTGATTTGCACAACAACATGGCCTGCCAGTGTTTTCAAGAGGAACAGGGACTGCGAGTGTTTTGCACAAGAACAGAGCCGGCAACTGTTTAGAACAAGAACAGGGTCTGAAAGTGTATTGCACAACAGGGTCTGAAAGTGTTTCACACAAGAACAGGGCCTGCAAGTGGTTTGCACAAAAACAGAACTTGCAAGTATTTTGCACAAGAACAGGGTCTGAAAGTCTTTTACACAAGAACAGAACCTGTAAGTGTTTTGCACAAGTACAGGGCCTGCACGTGTCTTACACAAGAACACGACCTGCAAGTGTTTTGTGCAACAACAGGGCTTGCCAGTGTTTTACACAAGAACAGTGACTGCAAGTGTTTTGCACAAGAACAGAGCTTGCAACTATTTTGCACAAGAACAGGGCCTGAAAGTGTCTTTAACAAGAACAAGGCCTGCCAGTGTTTTCAAGAGGAACAGGTACTGCAAGTGTTTTGCACAAGAACAGAGCCGGCAACTGTTTAGAACAAGAACAGGGTCTGAAAGTGTATTGCACAAGAACTGGTCCTGCAAGTTTTTTGCAGAAGAACAGGACCTTCAAGTATTTTGCACAAGAATAGAGCCTGCAAGTGTTTTGAACAAGAACCGAGCTTGCAACTGTTTTGCACAAAAACAGGGCCTGCAAGTGTTTTGCACAAGAACAGGGTCTGAAAGTGTATTGCACAAGAAGAGGGCCTGAAAGTGATTTGCACAATAACATGGCCTGCCAGTGTTTTCAAGAGGAACAGGGACTGCGAGTGTTTTGCACAAGAACAGAGCCGGCAACTGTTTAGAACAAGAACAGGGTCTGAAAGTGTATTGCACAACAGGGTCTGAAAGTGTTTCACACAAGAACAGGGCCTGCAAGTGGTTTGCACAAAAACAGAACTTGCAAGTATTTTGCACAAGAACAGGGTCTGAAAGTCTTTTACACAAGAACAGAACCTGTAAGTGTTTTGCACAACTACAGGGCCTGCAAGTGGTTTGCAGAAGAACAGAACTTACAAGTGTTTTGACCAAAAACAGACCTTGCAAGTATTTTGCACAAGAACAAGGTCTGAAAGTGTATTGCACAAGAACAGGGCCTGCAAGTGTTTTGAACAAAAACAGGGTCTGAAAGTGTTTTGCACAAGAACAGGGCCTGCAAGTGTTTTGCACAAGTACAGGGCCTGCAAGTGTTTTGCACAAGAATAGAACTTGCAAGTGTTTTGCACAAAAACAGAACTTGCAAGTATTTTGCACAAGAACAGGGCCTGCAAGTGTTTTGCACAAGAACAGGGCCTGCCAGTGTTTTACAGAAGAACAGTGACTGCAAGTGATTTGAAAAAGAACAGAGCTTGCAACTATTTTGCACAAGAACAGGCTCTGAAAGTGTATTGCAGAAGAACAGGGCCCCCAAGTGTTTTTCACAACAACAGGGCCTGCAAGTGTTTTGCACAAGAACACGACCTGCAAGTGTTTTGTACAACAACAGGGCCTGCAAGTGTTTTGCACAAGAACAGAACTTGCAAGTGTTTTGCACAAAAAGAGAACTTGCAAGTATTTTGCACAAGAACAGGGCCTGCAAGTGTTTTGCACAAGAACAGAGCTTGCAACTATTTTGCAGAAGAACAGGGCCTGCAAGTGTTTTGCACAAGAACAGAGCCTGCAAGCGTCTTTAACAAGAACAAGTCCTGCCAGAGTTTTCAAGAGGAACAGGGACTGCAAGTGTTTTGCACAAGAACAGAACTTGCAAGTATTTTGCACAAGATCAGGGTCTGAACGTCTTTTACACAAGAAAAGTGACTGCAATTGTTTTGCACAAGAACAGAGGTTGCAACTATTTTGCACAAGAATAGAGCCTGCCATTGTTTTACACAAGAACAGTGACTGCAAGTGTTTTGCACAAGAATAAAGCCTGCAAGTGTTTTGAAGAAGAACAGAGCTTGCAACTATTTTGCACAAGAACAGGGTCTGAAAGTGTATTGCACAAGAAGAGGGTCTGAAAGTGATTTGCCCAACAACAAGGCCTGCCAGTGCTTTCAAGAGGAACAGGGACTGCAAGTGTTTTACACAAGAAAAATGTCTGCAAGTGTATTGCACAAGAACAGAGCCTGCAAGTGTTTTGAATAAGAACAGGACCTGCAAGTGTTTTGCACAAGAACAGGGCCTGCAAGTGGTTTGCACAAAAACAGAACTTGTAAGTATTTTGCACAACAACAGGGCCTGCAAGTGTTTTGCACAAGAACAGGGCCTGCAAGTGTTTTGCACAAGAACACGACCTGCAAGTGTTTTGTACAACAACAGGGCCTGCCAGTGTTTTACAGAAGAACAGTGACTGCAAGTGATTTGAACAAGAACAGAGCTTGCAACTATTTCGCACAAGAACAAGGTCTGAAAGTGTATTGCAGAAGAACAGGGCCCCCAAGTGTTTTTCACAACAACAGGGCCTGCAAGTGTTTTGCACAAGAACAGGGCCTGCAAGCGTCTTTAACAAGAACAAGTCCTGCCAGTGTTTTCAAGAGGAACAGGGACTGCAAGTGTTTTGCACAAGAACAGAGCCTGCAAGTGTTTTGAACAAGAACAGAGCTTGCAACTATTTTGCACAAGAACAAGGTCTGAAAGTGTATTGCACAAGAACAGGGCCTGAAAGTGATTTGCACAAGAACAAGGCCTGCCAGTGTTTTCAAGAGGAACAGGGACTGCAAGTGGTTTTCACAAGAACAGAGCCAGCAACTGTTTAGAACAAGAACAGGGTCTGAAAGTGTATTGCACAAGAACAAGGCCTGCCAGTGTTTTACACAAGAATAGAGCCTGCAAGAGTTTTTAACAACAACAGAGCTTGCAACTATTTTGCACAAGAACAAGGTCTGAAAGTGTATTGCACAAGAACAGGGCCTGAAAGTGATTTGCACAACAACAAGGCCTGCCAGTGTTTTCAAGAGGAACAGGGACTGCGAGTGTTTTACACAAGAAACATGGCTGCAAGTATTTTGCACAAGAACAGAGCCTGCAACTGTTTAGAACAAGAACAGGACTTGCAAGTGTTTTGCAGAAGAACAGGGCCTGCAAATGGTTTGCACAAAAGCAGAACTTGCAAGTATTTTGCACAAGAATAGAGCCTGCAAGTTGTTTGCACAAAAACAGAACTTGCAAGTATTTTGTGCAACAACAGGGCCTGCCAGTGTTTTACACAAGAACAGTGACTGCAAGTGTTTTGCACAAGAACCGAGCTTGCAACTATTTTGCACAAGAACAGGGCCTGAAAGTGATTTGCACAACCACAAGGCCTGCCAGTGTTTTCTAGATGAACAGGGACTGCAAGTGTATTGCACAAGAACAGGGCCTGCAAGTGGTTTGCACAAAAACAGAACTTGCAAGTAGTTTGCACAAGAACAGGGCCTGCAAGTGGTTTGCACAAAAACAGAACTTGCAAGTATTTTGTGCAACAACAGGGCCTGCCAGTGTTTTACACAAGAACAGTGACTGCAAGTGTTTTGCACAAGAACCGAGCTTGCAACTATTTTGCACAAGAACAGGGTCTGAAAGTGTATTGCACAAGAACAGGGCCTGCCAGTGGTTTCAAGTGGAACAGGGACTGCAAGTGTTTTACATAAGAAAAATGGCTGCAAGTGTTTTGCACAAAAACAGGGCCTGCAAGTGTTTTGCACAAGAACAGGGTCTGAAAGTGTATTGCACAAGAAGAGGGCCTGAAAGTGATTTGCACAACAACATGGCCTGCCAGTGTTTTCAAGAGGAACAGGGACTGCGAGTGTTTTGCACAAGAACAGAGCCGGCAACTGTTTAGAACAAGAACAGGGTCTGAAAGTGTATTGCACAACAGGGTCTGAAAGTGTTTCACACAAGAACAGGGCCTGCAAGTGGTTTGCACAAAAACAGAACTTGCAAGTATTTTGCACAAGAACAGGGTCTGAAAGTCTTTTACCCAAGAACAGAACCTGTAAGTGTTTTGCACAAGTACAGGGCCTGCAAGTGGTTTGCAGAAGAACAGAACTTACAAGTGTTTTGACCAAAAACAGACCTTGCAAGTATTTTGCACAAGAACAAGGTCTGAAAGTGTATTGCACAAGAACAGGGCCTGCAAGTGTTTTGAACAAAAACAGGGTCTGAAAGTGTATTGCACAAGAACTGGTCCTGCAAGTGTTTTGCAGAAGAACAGGACCTTCAAGTATTTTGCACAAGAATAGAGCCTGCAACTATTTTGCACAAGAACAAGGTCTGAAAGTGTATTGCACAAGAACAGGGCCTGCCAGTGGTTTCAAGAGGAACAGGGACTGCAAGTGTTTTACATAAGAAAAATGGCTGCAAGTGTTTTGCACAAGAACAGGGTCTGAAAGTGTATTGCACAAGAAGAGGGCCTGAAAGTGATTTGCACAACAACATGGCCTGCCAGTGTTTTCAAGAGGAACAGGGACTGCGAGTGTTTTGCACAAGAACAGAGCCGGCAACTGTTTAGAACAAGAACAGGGTCTGAAAGTGTATTGCACAACAGGGTCTGAAAGTGTTTCACACAAGAACAGGGCCTGCAAGTGGTTTGCACAAAAACAGAACTTGCAAGTATTTTGCACAAGAACAGGGTCTGAAAGTCTTTTACACAAGAACAGAACCTGTAAGTGTTTTGCACAAGTACAGGGCCTGCAAGTGGTTTGCAGAAGAACAGGACCTTCAAGTATTTTGCACAAGAATAGAGCCTGCAAGTGTTTTGAACAAGAACCGAGCTTGCAACTATTTTGCACAAGAACAGGGTCTGAAAGTGTATTGCACAAGAACAGGGCCTGCCAGTGGTTTCAAGAGGAACAGGGACTGCAAGTGTTTTACATAAGAAAAATGGCTGCAAGTGTTTTGCACAAGAACAGGGTCTGAAAGTGTATTGCACAAGAAGAGGGCCTGAAAGTGATTTGCACAACAACATGGCCTGCCAGTGTTTTCAAGAGGAACAGGGACTGCGAGTGTTTTGCACAAGAACAGAGCCGGCAACTGTTTAGAACAAGAACAGGGTCTGAAAGTGTATTGCACAACAGGGTCTGAAAGTGTTTCACACAAGAACAGGGCCTGCAAGTGGTTTGCACAAAAACAGAACTTGCAAGTATTTTGCACAAGAACAGGGTCTGAAAGTCTTTTACCCAAGAACAGAACCTGTAAGTGTTTTGCACAAGTACAGGGCCTGCAAGTGGTTTGCAGAAGAACAGAACTTACAAGTGTTTTGACCAAAAACAGACCTTGCAAGTATTTTGCACAAGAACAAGGTCTGAAAGTGTATTGCACAAGAACAGGGCCTGCAAGTGTTTTGAACAAAAACAGGGTCTGAAAGTGTATTGCACAAGAACTGGTCCTGCAAGTGTTTTGCAGAAGAACAGGACCTTCAAGTATTTTGCACAAGAATAGAGCCTGCAAGTGTTTTGAACAAGAACCGAGCTTGCAACTATTTTGCACAAGAACAGGGTCTGAAAGTGTATTGCACAAGAACAGGGCCTGCCAGTGGTTTCAAGAGGAACAGGGACTGCAAGTGTTTTACATAAGAAAAATGGCTGCAAGTGTTTTGCACAAGAACAGGGTCTGAAAGTGTATTGCACAAGAAGAGGGCCTGAAAGTGATTTGCACAACAACATGGCCTGCCAGTGTTTTCAAGAGGAACAGGGACTGCGAGTGTTTTGCACAAGAACAGAGCCGGCAACTGTTTAGAACAAGAACAGGGTCTGAAAGTGTATTGCACAACAGGGTCTGAAAGTGTTTCACACAAGAACAGGGCCTGCAAGTGGTTTGCACAAAAACAGAACTTGCAAGTATTTTGCACAAGAACAGGGTCTGAAAGTCTTTTACACAAGAACAGAACCTGTAAGTGTTTTGCACAAGTACAGGGCCTGCAAGTGGTTTGCAGAAGAACAGGACCTTCAAGTATTTTGCACAAGAATAGAGCCTGCAAGTGTTTTGAACAAGAACCGAGCTTGCAACTATTTTGCACAAGAACAGGGTCTGAAAGTGTATTGCACAAGAACAGGGCCTGCCAGTGGTTTCAAGAGGAACAGGGACTGCAAGTGTTTTACATAAGAAAAATGGCTGCAAGTGTTTTGCACAAGAACAGGGTCTGAAAGTGTATTGCACAAGAAGAGGGCCTGAAAGTGATTTGCACAACAACATGGCCTGCCAGTGTTTTCAAGAGGAACAGGGACTGCGAGTGTTTTGCACAAGAACAGAGCCGGCAACTGTTTAGAACAAGAACAGGGTCTGAAAGTGTATTGCACAACAGGGTCTGAAAGTGTTTCACACAAGAACAGGGCCTGCAAGTGGTTTGCACAAAAACAGAACTTGCAAGTATTTTGCACAAGAACAGGGTCTGAAAGTCTTTTACACAAGAACAGAACCTGTAAGTGTTTTGCACAAGTACAGGGCCTGCAAGTGGTTTGCAGAAGAACAGAACTTACAAGTGTTTTGACCAAAAACAGACCTTGCAAGTATTTTGCACAAGAACAAGGTCTGAAAGTGTATTGCACAAGAACAGGGCCTGCAAGTGTTTTGAACAAAAACAGGGTCTGAAAGTGTATTGCACAAGAACTGGTCCTGCAAGTGTTTTGCAGAAGAACAGGACCTTCAAGTATTTTGCACAAGAATAGAGCCTGCAAGTGTTTTGAACAAGAACCGAGCTTGCAACTATTTTGCACAAGAACAGGGTCTGAAAGTGTATTGCACAAGAACAGGGCCTGCCAGTGGTTTCAAGAGGAACAGGGACTGCAAGTGTTTTACATAAGAAAAATGGCTGCAAGTGTTTTGCACAAGAACAGGGTCTGAAAGTGTATTGCACAAGAAGAGGGCCTGAAAGTGATTTGCACAACAACATGGCCTGCCAGTGTTTTCAAGAGGAACAGGGACTGCGAGTGTTTTGCACAAGAACAGAGCCGGCAACTGTTTAGAACAAGAACAGGGTCTGAAAGTGTATTGCACAACAGGGTCTGAAAGTGTTTCACACAAGAACAGGGCCTGCAAGTGGTTTGCACAAAAACAGAACTTGCAAGTATTTTGCACAAGAACAGGGTCTGAAAGTCTTTTACACAAGAACAGAACCTGTAAGTGTTTTGCACAAGTACAGGGCCTGCACGTGTCTTACACAAGAACACGACCTGCAAGTGTTTTGTGCAACAACAGGGCTTGCCAGTGTTTTACACAAGAACAGTGACTGCAAGTGTTTTGCACAAGAACAGAGCTTGCAACTATTTTGCACAAGAACAGGGCCTGAAAGTGTCTTTAAGAAGAACAAGGCCTGCCAGTGTTTTCAAGAGGAACAGGTACTGCAAGTGTTTTGCACAAGAACAGAGCCGGCAACTGTTTAGAACAAGAACAGGGTCTGAAAGTGTATTGCACAAGAACTGGTCCTGCAAGTGTTTTGCAGAAGAACAGGACCTTCAAGTATTTTGCACAAGAATAGAGCCTGCAAGTGTTTTGAACAAGAACCGAGCTTGCAACTGTTTTGCACAAAAACAGGGTCTGAAAGTGTATTGCACAAGAACAGGGCCTGCCAGTGGTTTCAAGAGGAACAGGGACTGCAAGTGTTTTACATAAGAAAAATGGCTGCAAGTGTTTTGCACAAGAACAGGGTCTGAAAGTGTATTGCACAAGAAGAGGGCCTGAAAGTGATTTGCACAACAACATGGCCTGCCAGTGTTTTCAAGAGGAACAGGGACTGCGAGTGTTTTGCACAAGAACAGAGCCGGCAACTGTTTAGAACAAGAACAGGGTCTGAAAGTGTATTGCACAACAGGGTCTGAAAGTGTTTCACACAAGAACAGGGCCTGCAAGTGGTTTGCACAAAAACAGAACTTGCAAGTATTTTGCACAAGAACAGGGTCTGAAAGTCTTTTACACAAGAACAGAACCTGTAAGTGTTTTGCACAACTACAGGGCCTGCAAGTGGTTTGCAGAAGAACAGAACTTACAAGTGTTTTGACCAAAAACAGACCTTGCAAGTATTTTGCACAAGAACAAGGTCTGAAAGTGTATTGCACAAGAACAGGGCCTGCAAGTGTTTTGAACAAAAACAGGGTCTGAAAGTGTATTGCACAAGAACTGGTCCTGCAAGTGTTTTGCAGAAGAACAGGACCTTCAAGTATTTTGCACAAGAATAGAGCCTGCAACTATTTTGCACAAGAACAGGGTCTGAAAGTGTATTGCACAAGAACAGGGCCTGCCAGTGGTTTCAAGAGGAACAGGGACTGCAAGTGTTTTACATAAGAAAAATGGCTGCAAGTGTTTTGCACAAGAACAGGGTCTGAAAGTGTATTGCACAAGAAGAGGGCCTGAAAGTGATTTGCACAACAACATGGCCTGCCAGTGTTTTCAAGAGGAACAGGGACTGCGAGTGTTTTGCACAAGAACAGAGCCGGCAACTGTTTAGAACAAGAACAGGGTCTGAAAGTGTATTGCACAACAGGGTCTGAAAGTGTTTCACACAAGAACAGGTCCTGCAAGTGGTTTGCACAAAAACAGAACTTGCAAGTATTTTGCACAAGAACAGGGTCTGAAAGTCTTTTACACAAGAACAGAACCTGTAAGTGTTTTGCACAAGTACAGGGCCTGCAAGTGGTTTGCAGAAGAACAGAACTTACAAGTGTTTTGACCAAAAACAGACCTTGCAAGTATTTTGCACAAGAACAAGGTCTGAAAGTGTATTGCACAAGAACAGGGCCTGCAAGTGTTTTGAACAAAAACAGGGTCTGAAAGTGTATTGCACAAGAACTGGTCCTGCAAGTGTTTTGCAGAAGAACAGGACCTTCAAGTATTTTGCACAAGAATAGAGCCTGCAAGTGTTTTGAACAAGAACCGAGCTTGCAACTATTTTGCACAAGAACAGGGTCTGAAAGTGTATTGCACAAGAACAGGGCCTGCCAGTGGTTTCAAGAGGAACAGGGACTGCAAGTGTTTTACATAAGAAAAATGGCTGCAAGTATTTTGCACAAGAACAGGGTCTGAAAGTCTTTTACACAAGAACAGAACCTGTAAGTGTTTTGCACAAGTACAGGGCCTGCAAGTGGTTTGCAGAAGAACAGAACTTACAAGTGTTTTGACCAAAAACAGACCTTGCAAGTATTTTGCACAAGAACAAGGTCTGAAAGTGTATTGCACAAGAACAGGGCCTGCAAGTGTTTTGAACAAAAACAGGGTCTGAAAGTGTATTGCACAAGAACTGGTCCTGCAAGTGTTTTGCAGAAGAACAGGACCTTCAAGTATTTTGCACAAGAATAGAGCCTGCAACTATTTTGCACAAGAACAGGGTCTGAAAGTGTATTGCACAAGAACAGGGCCTGCCAGTGGTTTCAAGAGGAACAGGGACTGCAAGTGTTTTACATAAGAAAAATGGCTGCAAGTGTTTTGCACAAGAACAGGGTCTGAAAGTGTATTGCACAAGAAGAGGGCCTGAAAGTGATTTGCACAACAACATGGCCTGCCAGTGTTTTCAAGAGGAACAGGGACTGCGAGTGTTTTGCACAAGAACAGAGCCGGCAACTGTTTAGAACAAGAACAGGGTCTGAAAGTGTATTGCACAACAGGGTCTGAAAGTGTTTCACACAAGAACAGGGCCTGCAAGTGGTTTGCACAAAAACAGAACTTGCAAGTATTTTGCACAAGAACAGGGTCTGAAAGTCTTTTACCCAAGAACAGAACCTGTAAGTGTTTTGCACAAGTACAGGGCCTGCAAGTGGTTTGCAGAAGAACAGAACTTACAAGTGTTTTGACCAAAAACAGACCTTGCAAGTATTTTGCACAAGAACAAGGTCTGAAAGTGTATTGCACAAGAACAGGGCCTGCAAGTGTTTTGAACAAAAACAGGGTCTGAAAGTGTATTGCACAAGAACTGGTCCTGCAAGTGTTTTGCAGAAGAACAGGACCTTCAAGTATTTTGCACAAGAATAGAGCCTGCAAGTGTTTTGAACAAGAACCGAGCTTGCAACTATTTTGCACAAGAACAGGGTCTGAAAGTATATTGCACAAGAACAGGGTCTGAAAGTGTATTGCACAAGAAGAGGGCCTGAAAGTGATTTGCACAACAACATGGCCTGCCAGTGTTTTCAAGAGGAACAGGGACTGCGAGTGTTTTGCACAAGAACAGAGCCGGCAACTGTTTAGAACAAGAACAGGGTCTGAAAGTGTATTGCACAACAGGGTCTGAAAGTGTTTCACACAAGAACAGGGCCTGCAAGTGGTTTGCACAAAAACAGAACTTGCAAGTATTTTGCACAAGAACAGGGTCTGAAAGTCTTTTACCCAAGAACAGAACCTGTAAGTGTTTTGCACAAGTACAGGGCCTGCAAGTGGTTTGCAGAAGAACAGAACTTACAAGTGTTTTGACCAAAAACAGACCTTGCAAGTATTTTGCACAAGAACAAGGTCTGAAAGTGTATTGCACAAGAACAGGGCCTGCAAGTGTTTTGAACAAAAACAGGGTCTGAAAGTGTATTGCACAAGAACTGGTCCTGCAAGTGTTTTGCAGAAGAACAGGACCTTCAAGTATTTTGCACAAGAATAGAGCCTGCAAGTGTTTTGAACAAGAACCGAGCTTGCAACTATTTTGCACAAGAACAGGGTCTGAAAGTGTATTGCACAAGAAGAGGGCCTGAAAGTGATTTGCACAACAACATGGCCTGCCAGTGTTTTCAAGAGGAACAGGGACTGCGAGTGTTTTGCACAAGAACAGAGCCGGCAACTGTTTAGAACAAGAACAGGGTCTGAAAGTGTTTTGAACAAAAACAGACCTTGCAAGTATTTTGCACAAGAACAAGGTCTGAAAGTGTATTGCACAAGAACAGGGCCTGAAAGTGATTTGCACAACAACAAGCCCTGCCAGTGTTTTCAAGAGGAACAGGGACTGCTATTATATGGATTATAAATTTAAAGTTATTGTCTTTTTTCTTTTTACAAAATGGAATGCATATATAGATATGTGTATATCTTAGTAAAGTGGGCAGTGGATTATATTTAGAATTGTATTGCATGACTTTGTAGGAATTGAAGGGTTGAAATAGGTTAGTTTACTGATTGATTAGTCTAAGAAAAAGGATCTTTAAGTCATATATTTAGGGGAGTGGAGGAATTGGATAGAACTGAATAAATGTTAAATTTGGATGTAGGGAGAAGGCTGCTTTAAAATGTTATATTAATATATATAAAAGATTAAATGTTAAATTGTAATAATACACTATAAGTTTAGGGGAGGAGAAAAAGGGCAGATTATCGTAAAAATGGGAGTTATAAGAATAATATGCTAAGGGTCAGTATTCTGAGGAGGGAGTAAGGGAAAGGAAAGATATTATGTATGTAATTAGTTATGAAATAGCCTATTGTTGTGAAAAAGTCACGGGGGGGATGGGTGGTGAGGGGGGGTTAGGGAAGGGGGGGAAAAAGGGGGAAAAACTTGTATTTGAAAACTTTTTCAATAAAAAAAAAAAGAGGAACAGGGACTGCGAGTGTTTTACACAAGAACAGGGTCTGAACGTCTTTCACACAAGAACAGAACCTGCAAGTGTTTTTCACAAGTACAGGGCCTGCAAGTGTTTTGCACAAGAAGAGAGGTTGCAACTATTTTGCACAAGAACAGGGTCTGAAAGTGTATTGCAGAAGAACAGGGCCTGAAAGTGATTTTCACAACAACAAGGCCTGCCAGTGTTTCCAAGAGGAACAGGGACTGCGAGTGTTTTACACAAGAAAAATGGCTGCAAGTGTTTTGCACAAGAACCGAGCTTGCAATTATTTTGCACAAGAACAGGGTTTGAAAGTCTTTTACACAAGAACAGAACCTGCAAGTGTTTTGCACAAGTACAGGGCCTGCAAGTGTTTTGCCCAAGAACAGGATCTGCAAGTGTTTTGCACAAAAATAGAACTTGCAAGTATTTTGCACAAGAACAGGGTCTGAAAGTCTTTTACACAAGAACAGAACCTGTAAGTGTTTTGCACAAGTACAGGGCGTGCAAGTGTTTTGCACAAGGACACGACCTGCAAGTGTTTTGTGCAACAACAGGGCCTGCCAGTGTTTTACACAAGAACAGTGACTGCAAGTGTTTTGCACAAGAACAGAGCTTGCAACTATTTTGGACAAGAACAGGGCCTGAAAGTGATTTTCACAACAACAAGGCCTGCCAGTGTTTTCAAGAGGAACAGGACCTGCAAGTGTTTTGCACAAGAACAGGTCCTGCAAGTGTTTTGCCCAAGAACAGGACCTTCAAGTATTTTGCACAAGAATAGAGCCTGCAAGTGTTTTGAACAAGAACCGAGCTGGCAACTATTTTGCACAAGAACAAGGTCTGAAAGTGTATTGCACAAGAACAGGGCCTGAAAGTGATTTGCACAACAAGGCCTGCCAGTGTTTTCAAGAGGAACAGGACCTGCAAGTGTTTTGCACAAGAACAGGACCTGCAAGTGTTTTGCAGAAGAACAGGGCCTGCAAGTGGTTTGCACAAAAACAGAACTTGCAACTATTTTGCACAAGAACAGGGTCTGAAAGTGTATTGCACAACAACAAGGCCTGCCAGTATTTTCAAGAGGAACAGGGCATGCAAGTGTTTTGCACAAGAACAGAACTTGCAAGTGTTTTGCACAAAAACAGAACTTGCAAGTATTTTGCACAAGAACAGGGCCTGCAAGTGTTTTGCACAAGAACAGGGCCTGCAACTATTTTGCACAAGAACAGGGTCTGAAAGTGTATTGCACAGGAAGAGGGTCTGAAAGTGATTTGCACAACAACAAGGCCTGCCAGTGTTTTCAAGAGGAACAGGGACTGCAAGTGGTTTGCACAAGAATAGGGCCTGCAAATGTCTTTAACAAGAACAAGTCCTGCCAGTGTTTTCAAGAGGAACAGGGACTGCAAGTGTTTTGCACAAGAACAGAGCCGGCAACTGTTTAGAACAAGAACAGAGCTTGCAACTATTTTGCACAAGAACAGGGCCTGCAAGTGTTTTGCACAAAAACAGAACTTGCAAGTATTTTGCACGTTCTGTTCTTGTGCAAAACACTTGCATGCCCTGTACTTGTGCAAAACACTTGCAGGTTCTGTTTTTGTTCAAAACACTTTCAGGCCCTGTACTTGTGTAAAACACTCGCAGTCCCTGTTCCTCTTGAAAATACTGGCAGGCCTTGTTGTTGTGCAATACACTTTCAGACCCTGTTCTTGTGCAATACACTTTCAGACCCTGTTCTTGTGCAAAATAGTTGCAAGGTCTGTTCTTGTTCAAAACACATTCCTTCCTCCCTCCCTCCATCCCTCCTTATCCATCTATCCATCAATCCATC
>JAKOOJ010000066.1:930000-935000 GCA_022577455.1 Arizona elegans | reverse complement strand
CCTGTTCTTGTGTGAAACACTTTCAGACCCTGTTGTGCAATACACTTTCAGACCCTGTTCTTGTTCTAAACAGTTGCCGGCTCTGTTCTTGTGCAAAACACTCGCAGTCCCTGTTCCTCTTGAAAACACTGGCAGGCCATGTTGTTGTGCAAATCACTTTCAGGCCCTCTTCTTGTGCAATACACTTTCAGACCCTGTTCTTGTGCAAAACACTTGCAGGCCCTGTTTTTGTGCAAAACACTTGCAGCCATTTTTCTTATGTAAAACACTTGCAGTCCCTGTTCCACTTGAAACCACTGGCAGGCCCTGTTCTTGTGCAATACACTTTCAGACCCTGTTCTTGTGCAAAATAGTTGCAAGCTCGGTTCTTGTGCAAAACACTTGCAGTCACTGTTCTTGTGTAAAACACTGGCAGGCCCTGTTGTTGCACAAAATACTTGCAAGTTCTGTTTTTGTGCAAACCACTTGCAGGCCCTGTTCTTGTGCAAACTACTTGCAAGTTCTGTTTTTGTGCAAACCACTTGCAGGCCCTGTTCTTGTGCAATACACTTGCAGTCCCTGTTCATCTAGAAAACACTGGCAGGCCTTGTGGTTGTGCAAATCACTTTCAGGCCCTGTTCTTGTGCAATACACTTTCAGACCTTGTATTTGTGCAAAATAGGTGCAGGCTCTATTCTTGTGCAAAACACTTGCAGGCCCTGTTCTTGGGCAAACAACTTGCAGGCTCTATTCTTGTGCAAAATACTTGCAAGTTCTGCTTTTGTGCAAACCATTTGCAGGCCCTGTTCTTCTGCAAAACACTTGCAAGTCCTGTTCTTGTTCTAAACAGTTGCAGGCTCTGTTCTTGTGCAAAATACTTGCAGCCATGTTTCTTGTGTAAAACACTCGCAGTCCCTGTTCCTCTTGAAAACACTGGCAGGCCTTGTTGTTGTGCAAATCACTTTCAGGCCCTGTTCTTGTGCAATACACTTTCAGACCTTGTTCTTGTGCAAAATAGTTGCAAGCTCTGTTGTTGTTAAAAACTCTTGCAGGCTCTATTCTTGTGTAAAACACTGGCAGGCCTTGTTCTTGTGCAATACACTTTCAGACCCTGTTCTTGTTCTAAACAGTTGCTGGCTCTGTTCTTGTGAAAACCACTTGCAGTCCCTGTTCCTCTTGAAAACACTGGCAGGCCTTGTTCTTGTGCAAATCACTTTCAGGCCCTGTTCTTGTGCAATACACTTTCAGACCTTGTTCTTGTGCAAAATAGTTGCAAGCTCTGTTCTTGTTCAAAACACTTGCAGGCCCTGTTCCTCTTGAAAACACTGGCAGGACTTGTTCTTGTTAAAGACGCTTGCAGGCCCTGTTGTTGTGAAAAACACTTGGGGGCCCTGTTCTTCTGCAATACACTTTCAGACCTTGTTCTTGTGCGAAATAGTTGCAAGCTCTGTTCTTGTTCAAATCACTTGCAGTCACTGTTCTTCTGTAAAACACTGGCAGGCCCTGTTGTTGTTCAAAACACTTGCAGGCCCTGTTCTTGTGCAATACACTTTCAGACCTTGTTCTTGTGCAAAATACTTGCAAGGTCTGTTTTTGGTCAAAACACTTGTAAGTTCTGTTCTTCTGCAAACCACTTGCAGGCCCTGTACTTGTGCAAAACACTTACAGGTTCTGTTCTTGGGTAAAAGACTTTCAGACCCTGTTCTTGTGCAAAATACTTGCAAGTTCTGTTTTTGTGCAAACCACTTGCAGGCCCTGTTCTTGTGTGAAACACTTTCAGACCCTGTTGTGCAATACACTTTCAGACCCTGTTCTTGTTCTAAACAGTTGCCGGCTCTGTTCTTGTGCAAAACACTCGCAGTCCCTGTTCCTCTTGAAAACACTGGCAGGCCATGTTGTTGTGCAAATCACTTTCAGGCCCTCTTCTTGTGCAATACACTTTCAGACCCTGTTCTTGTGCAAAACACTTGCAGGCCCTGTTTTTGTGCAAAACACTTGCAGCCATTTTTCTTATGTAAAACACTTGCAGTCCCTGTTCCACTTGAAACCACTGGCAGGCCCTGTTCTTGTGCAATACACTTTCAGACCCTGTTCTTGTGCAAAATAGTTGCAAGCTCGGTTCTTGTGCAAAACACTTGCAGTCACTGTTCTTGTGTAAAACACTGGCAGGCCCTGTTGTTGCACAAAATACTTGCAAGTTCTGTTTTTGTGCAAACCACTTGCAGGCCCTGTTCTTGTGCAAACTACTTGCAAGTTCTGTTTTTGTGCAAACCACTTGCAGGCCCTGTTCTTGTGCAATACACTTGCAGTCCCTGTTCATCTAGAAAACACTGGCAGGCCTTGTGGTTGTGCAAATCACTTTCAGGCCCTGTTCTTGTGCAATACACTTTCAGACCTTGTATTTGTGCAAAATAGGTGCAGGCTCTATTCTTGTGCAAAACACTTGCAGGCCCTGTTCTTGGGCAAACAACTTGCAGGCTCTATTCTTGTGCAAAATACTTGCAAGTTCTGCTTTTGTGCAAACCATTTGCAGGCCCTGTTCTTCTGCAAAACACTTGCAAGTCCTGTTCTTGTTCTAAACAGTTGCAGGCTCTGTTCTTGTGCAAAATACTTGCAGCCATGTTTCTTGTGTAAAACACTCGCAGTCCCTGTTCCTCTTGAAAACACTGGCAGGCCTTGTTGTTGTGCAAATCACTTTCAGGCCCTGTTCTTGTGCAATACACTTTCAGACCTTGTTCTTGTGCAAAATAGTTGCAAGCTCTGTTGTTGTTAAAAACTCTTGCAGGCTCTATTCTTGTGTAAAACACTGGCAGGCCTTGTTCTTGTGCAATACACTTTCAGACCCTGTTCTTGTTCTAAACAGTTGCTGGCTCTGTTCTTGTGAAAACCACTTGCAGTCCCTGTTCCTCTTGAAAACACTGGCAGGCCTTGTTCTTGTGCAAATCACTTTCAGGCCCTGTTCTTGTGCAATACACTTTCAGACCTTGTTCTTGTGCAAAATAGTTGCAAGCTCTGTTCTTGTTCAAAACACTTGCAGGCCCTGTTCCTCTTGAAAACACTGGCAGGACTTGTTCTTGTTAAAGACGCTTGCAGGCCCTGTTGTTGTGAAAAACACTTGGGGGCCCTGTTCTTCTGCAATACACTTTCAGACCTTGTTCTTGTGCGAAATAGTTGCAAGCTCTGTTCTTGTTCAAATCACTTGCAGTCACTGTTCTTCTGTAAAACACTGGCAGGCCCTGTTGTTGTACAAAACACTTGCAGGTCGTGTTCTTGTGCAAAACACTTGCAGGCCCTGTTCTTGTGCAAAACACTTGCAGGTCCTGTTCTTATTCAAAACACTTGCAGGCTCTGTTCTTGTGCAATACACTTGCAGACATTTTTCTTGTGTAAAACACTTGCAGTCCCTGTTCCTCTTGAAAGCACTGGCAGGCCTTGTTGTTGGGCAAATCACTTTCAGACCCTCTTCTTGTGCAATACACTCTCAGACCCTGTTCTTGTGCAAAATAGTTGCAAGCTCTGTTCTTCTTCAAAACACTTGCAGGCTTTATTCTTGTGCAAAACACTTGCAGTCACTGTTCTTGTGTAAAACAATGGCAGGCTCTATTCTTGTGCAAAATAGTTGCAACCTCTGTTCTTGTGCAAAACAATTGCAGTCACTTTTCTTGTGTAAAAGACGTTCAGACCCTGATCTTGTGCAAAATACTTGCAAGTTCTGTTCTTGTGCAAAACACTTGCAGTCCCTGTTCCTCTTGAAAACTCTGGCAGGACTTGTTCTTGTTAAAGACGCTTGCAGGCTCTGTTCTTGTGCAAAACACTTGCAGGCCCTGTTCTTCTGCAAAATAGTTGCAAGCTCTGTTCTTGTTCAAATCACTTGCAGTCACTGTTCTTCTGTAAAACACTGGCAGGCCCTGTTGTTGTACAAAACACTTGCAGGTCGTGTTCTTGTGCAAAACACTTGCAGGCCCTGTTCTTGTGCAAAACACTTGCAGGCCCTGTTCTTGTGCAAAATACTTGCAAGTTCTCTTTTTGTGCAAAACACTTGCAAGTTCTGTTCTTGTGCAAAACACTTGCAGGCCCTGTTGTTGTACAAAACACTTGCAGGTCGTGTTCTTGTGCAAAACACTTGCAGGCCCTGTTGTTGTGAAAAACACTTGGGGGCCCTGTTCTTCTGCAATACACTTTCAGAGCCTGTTCTTGTGCAAAATAGTTGCAAGCTCTGTTCTTTTTCAAATCACTTGCAGTCACTGTTCTTCTGTAAAACACTGGCAGGCCCTGTTCTTGTGCAAAACACTTGCAGGCCCTGTTCTTGTGCAAAATACTTGCAAGTTCTGTTTTTGTGCAAAACACTTGCAAGTTCTGTTCTTGTGCAAAACACTTGCAGGCCCTGTACTTGTGCAAAACACTTGCAGGCCCTGTTCTTGTGCAAAATACTTGCAAGTTCTGTTTTTGTGCAAAACACTTGCAAGTTCTGTTCTTGTGCAAAACACTTGCAGGGCCTGTACTTGTGCAAAACACTTGCAGGCCCTGTACTTGTGCAAAACACTTGCAGGTTCTGTTCTTGTGTAAAAGACTTTCAGACCCTGTTCTTGTGCAAAATACTTGTAGGCCCTGTACTTGTGTAAAACACTCGCAGTCCCTGTTCCTCTTGAACATACTGGCAGGTCTTGTTGTTGTGCAAATCACTTTCAGACCCTCTTCTTGTGCAATACACTTTCAGACCCTGTTCTTGTGCAAAATAGTTGCAGGCTCTATTCTTGTGCAAAACACTTGCAGGCCCTGTTCTTGTGCAAAACACTTGCAGGCCCTGTTCTTGTTCTAAACACTTGCAGGCTCTGTTCTTGTGCAAAACACTTCCAGCCATTTTTCTTGTGTAAAACATTCGCAGTCCCTGTTCCTCTTGAAAGCAATGGCAGGTCTTGTTGTTGTGCAAATCACTTTCAGACCCTCTTCTTGTGCAATACACTTTCAGACCCTGTTCTTGTGCAAAATAGTTGCAGGCTCTATTCTTGTGCAAAACACTT
>JAKOOJ010000066.1:845000-847500 GCA_022577455.1 Arizona elegans | reverse complement strand
TGAGCCTGTCCCATCGGCGGAAGAAAGCTCCGAGCATGAGGAAGAGGTGTCAGCCAGGCCTCCCTCTCCAGGCCCCTCCCCTCTGGCATTGTCTCAGGTGCCGGCCGAGGGAGAGGAGATTAGCAGGGAGACAGCTGGTTCGGATCAGAGTGACGAAGAAACATCATTCCTGGACGCACGCCTCCGAAGGCGTGATAAACGATTGTAGCAGCTTAGGAGGCATGCTAGGGATTAGAACTGAGTCACTGGACCACACCCCAGAGACTATATAATAGAGGGTAGTGGTCAGTGATCCGTGTGACGAAGAAAAGTAAACCTTGGATAGTCACTAAAGCCTCGTCCGGAACTGCTGGGAGAAATATTATTTCTGCTTGGACTTTCTGTACGTTAAGTATCTTATCTTTCTGTTTGTGAAAATAAAGGCATTTGGCAGACGGTGTGTCTAGCGCTGCCAAGTGGGAGATAAGACCTGGGTGCGTTCAAAAGTGTTTCCTTAACCCTCGGCTGGCTGTGTTTGTGTGTGTGTGGGGACGGGGACAGATCAAGACGGACGGACGGACGGACAGGCAGACAGGGTGGATGGATGGATGGATGGATGGATGGATGGATGGAAAGATAGATAGATAGATAGATAGATAGATAGATAGATAGATAGATAGATAGGAAGGATTGACGGACGGACGGACAGAAAGACAGACAGATAGATATGATGGATGGATGGATGGATGGATGGATGGATGGATGGATGGATGAATAGATAGATAGATAGATAGATAGATAGATAGATAGATAGATAGATAGATAGGAAGGAAGGATGGACGGACGGATGGACAGACAGACAGATAGATATGATAGAGATAGATAGATGGATAGATAGATAGATAGATAGATAGATAGATAGATAGATAGATGGATGAATGGATGGATAGATGATAGATAGATAGATAGATATGATTGAGAGAGAGATATGATTTATGGATGGATGGATGGATGGATAGATAGATAGATAGATAAATAGATAGATAGATAGGTAGATAGATAGATATGATAGAGATAGATATGATAGAGATAAATAGATAGATAGATAGATAGATAGATAGATAGATAGATAGGAAGGAAGGATGGACGGACGGATGGACAGACAGACAGATAGATATGATAGAGATAGATAGATGGATAGATAGATAGATAGATAGATAGATAGATAGATAGATATGATAGAGATAGATATGATAGAGATAAATAGATAGATAGATAGATAGATAGATAGATAGATAGATAGATAGGAAGGATTGACGGATGGACGGACAGAAAGACAGACAGATAGATATGATGGATGGATGGATGGGTGGATGGATGGATGGATGGATGGATGGATGAATAGATAGATAGATAGAGAGATAGATAGAGAGATAGGAAGGAAGGATGGACGGACGGATGGACAGACAGACAGATAGATATGATAGAGATAGATAGATGGATAGATAGATAGATAGATAGATAGATAGATGGATGAATGGATGGATAGATGATAGATAGATAGATAGATATGATTGAGAGAGAGAGAGATATGATTTATGGATGGATGGATGGATGGATAGATAGATAGATAGATAAATAGATAGATAGATAGATAGATATGATAGAGATAGATACGATAGAGATAAATAGATAGATAGATAGATAGATAGATAGATAGATAGATAGGAAGGAAGGATGGACGGACGGATGGACAGACAGACAGATAGATATGATAGAGATAGATAGATGGATAGATAGATAGATAGATAGATAGATAGATAGATATGATAGAGATAGATATGATAGAGATAAATAGATAGATAGATAGATAGATAGATAGATAGATAGATAGATGGATGAATGAATGGATGGATAGATGATAGATAGATAGATAGATAGATAGATAGATAGATAGATAGGATGGATGAATAGATAGATAGATGGATAGATAGAAAGATAGATAGATATGATTGAGAGAGAGATAGATATGATTTATGGATGGATGGATGGATGGATAGATTGATAGATATGTAAATAGATAGATAGATAGAAAGATAGATAGAGGATGGTGGACGGATCGACGGATGGACGGACAGACAGACAGACAGATAGATATGATGGGGAGAGAGAGAGGGAGAGATAGATAGATAGATAGATAGATAGATAGATAGATAGATAGATATCATGGATGGATGGATGGATGGAAGGATGGATGGATAGATAGATAGATAGATAGATAGATAGATAGATGATGGATGGATGGATAGAGAGAGAGATGATAGATAGATAGAATGGATGGATGGATGAATAGATAGATACATAGATAGGTAGACAGAAAGATAGATAGATAGATGGATGGATAGAGATGATAGATAGATAGATAGATAGATAGATAGATAGATAGATAGGAAGGAAGGATGGACGGACGGACGGACAGACAGACAGATAGATATGATAGAGATAGATGGATAGATAGATA
>JAKOOJ010000066.1:835000-837500 GCA_022577455.1 Arizona elegans | reverse complement strand
TAGATAGATAGAGAGATAGATAGATAGATAGACAGATAGACAGAGATAGATGATAGATAGATAGATGACAAATAGATAGATTGATAGATAGATGGATGGATGGTTGGATGAATAGATGATAGATAGATAGATATCATGGATGGATGGATGGATGAATGGATGGATGGATAGATAGATAGATAGATAGATAGATATGATAGAGATAGATATGATAGAGATAGATAGATAGATAGATAGATAGATAGATATGATAGAGATAGATATGATAGAGATAGATAGATAGATAGATAGATAGATAGATAGATAGATAGATAGATAGATATCATGGATGGATGGATGGATGGACGGATAGACAGACAGACAGACAGATAGATAGATACATAGAAAGATAGATAGGAAGGATGGATGGACGGACGGACGGACAGACAGACAGACAGAGAGACAGACAGATAGATATGATAGAGATAGATAGATAGATAGATAGATAGATAGATAGATGGATGAATGAATGGATGGATAGATGATAGATAGATAGATAGATAGATAGATAGATAGATAGATAGATAGATAGGATGGATGAATAGATAGATAGATGGATAGATAGAAAGATAGATAGATATGATTGAGAGAGAGATAGATATGATTTATGGATGGATGGATGGATGGATAGATTGATAGATATGTAAATAGATAGATAGATAGAAAGATAGATAGAGGATGGTGGACGGATCGACGGATGGACGGACAGACAGACAGACAGATAGATATGATGGGGAGAGAGAGAGGGAGAGAGAGATAGATAGATAGATAGATAGATAGATAGATAGATAGATAGATATCATGGATGGATGGATGGATGGAAGGATGGATGGATAGATAGATAGATAGATAGATAGATAGATAGATAGATAGATGATGGATGGATGGATAGAGAGAGAGATGATAGATAGATAGAATGGATGGATGGATGAATAGATAGATACATAGATAGGTAGACAGAAAGATAGATAGATAGATGGATGGATAGAGATGATAGATAGATAGATAGATAGATAGATAGATAGATAGATAGATAGATAGACAGACATAGATAGGAAGGATGGACCGACGGACGGAATGACAGACAGACAGACAGACAGATATGATAGAGAAAGATAGATAGATAGATAGATAGATAGATAGATAGATAGATAGGAAGGAAGGATGGACGGACGGACGGACAGACAGACAGATAGATATGATAGAGATAGATGGATAGATAGATAGATAGATAGATAGATGGATGAATGGATGGATAGATGATAAATAGATAGATAGATAGATAGATAGATATGATGGATGAATAGATAGATAGATGGATAGATAGATAGATAGATAGATAGATAGATATCATGGATGGATGAATGGATGGATGGATGGATAGATAGATAGATGAGAGATAGATACATGGATGGATGGATATATATATATATAGACAGATAGATAGATAGATAGATAGATATCATGGATGGATGGATGGATAGATAGATAGATAGATAGATAGATAGATAGATAGACAGATAGATAGGAAGGATGGACGGACGGACGGACGGACAGACAGACAGACAGATATGATAGAGATAGATAGATAGAGAGATAGATAGATAGATAGACAGATAGACAGAGATAGATGATAGATAGATAGATGACAAATAGATAGATTGATAGATAGATGGATGGATGGTTGGATGAATAGATGATAGATAGATAGATATCATGGATGGATGGATGGATGAATGGATGGATGGATAGATAGATAGATAGATAGATAGATATGATAGAGATAGATATGATAGAGATAGATAGATAGATAGATAGATAGATAGATAGATAGATATGATAGAGATAGATATGATAGAGATAGATAGATAGATAGATAGATAGATAGATAGATAGATAGATAGATATCATGGATGGATGGATGGATGGACGGATAGACAGACAGACAGACAGATAGATAGATACATAGAAAGATAGATAGGAAGGATGGATGGACGGACGGACGGACAGACAGACAGACAGAGAGACAGACAGATAGATATGATAGAGATAGATAGATAGATAGATAGATAGATAGATAGATAGATGGATGAATGAATGGATGGATAGATGATAGATAGATAGATAGATAGATAGATAGATAGATAGATAGATAGGATGGATGAATAGATAGATAGATGGATAGATAGAAAGATAGATAGATATGATTGAGAGAGAGATAGATATGATTTATGGATGGATGGATGGATGGATAGATTGATAGATATGTAAATAGATAGATAGATAGAAAGATAGATAGAGGATGGTGGACGGATCGACGGATGGACGGACAGACAGACAGACAGATAGATATGATGGGGAGAGAGAGAGGGAGAGAGAGATAGATAGATAGATAGATAGATAGATAGATAGATAGATAGATAGATAGATATCATGGATGGATGGATGGATGGAAGGATGG
>JAKOOJ010000066.1:800000-802500 GCA_022577455.1 Arizona elegans | reverse complement strand
ATGATAGAGAAAGATAGATAGATAGATAGATAGATAGATAGATAGATAGGAAGGAAGGATGGACGGACGGACGGACAGACAGACAGATAGATATGATAGAGATAGATAGATGGATAGATAGATAGATAGATGGATGGATGAATGGATGGATAGATGATAGATAGATAGATAGATAGATAGAGGATGGATAGATGTGTTGTGGCCCCGCCCTCTGAGCCTGTCCCATCGGCGGAAGAAAGCTCCGAGCATGAGGAAGAGGTGTCAGCCAGGCCTCCCTCTCCAGGCCCCTCCCCTCTGGCATTGTCTCAGGTGCCGGCCGAGGGAGAGGAGATTAGCAGGGAGACAGCTGGTTCGGATCAGAGTGACGAAGAAACATCATTCCTGGACGCACGCCTCCGAAGGCGTGATAGTAGCAGCTTAGGAGGCATGCTAGGGATTAGAACTGAGTCACTGGACCACACCCCAGAGACTATATAATAGAGGGTAGTGGTCAGTGATCCGTGTGACGAAGAAAAGTAAACCTTGGATAGTCACTAAAGCCTCATCCGGAACTGCTGGGAGAAATATTATTTCTGCTTGGACTTTCTGTACGTTAAGTATCTTATCTTTCTGTTTGTGAAAATAATGGCATTTGGCAGACGGTGTGTCTAGCGCTGCCAAGTGGGAGATAAGACCTGGGTGCGTTCAAAAGTGTTTCCTTAACCCTCGGCTGGCTGTGTTTGTGTGTGTGTGGGGACGGGGACAGATCAAGACGGACGGACGGACGGACAGGCAGACAGGGTGGATGGATGGATGGATGGATGGATGGATGGAAATATAGATAGATAGATAGATAGATAGATAGATAGATAGATAGATAGATAGGAAGGATTGACGGACGGACGGACAGAAAGACAGACAGATAGATATGATGGATGGATGGATGGATGGATGGATGAATAGATAGATAGATAGATAGGAAGGAAGGATGGACGGACGGATGGACAGACAGACAGATAGATATGATAGAGATAGATAGATGGATAGATAGATAGATAGATAGATAGATAGATAGATGGATGAATGGATGGATAGATGATAGATAGATAGATAGATATGATTGAGAGAGAGAGATATGATTTATGGATGGATGGATGGATGGATAGATAGATAGATAGATAAATAGATAGATAGATAGGTAGATAGATAGATATGATAGAGAGAGATATGATAGAGATAAATAGATAGATAGATAGATAGATAGATAGATAGATAGATAGATAGGAAGGAAGGATGGACGGACGGATGGACAGACAGACAGATAGATATGATAGAGATAGATAGATGGATAGATAGATAGATAGATAGATAGATAGATAGATAGATAGATATGATAGAGATAGATATGATAGAGATAAATAGATAGATAGATAGATAGATAGATAGATAGATAGATAGGAAGGATTGACGGACGGACGGACAGAAAGACAGACAGATAGATATGATGGATGGATGGAGGGGTGGATGGATGGATGGATGGATGGATGGATGAATAGATAGATAGATAGAGAGATAGATAGAGAGATAGGAAGGAAGGATGGACGGACGGATGGACAGACAGACAGATAGATATGATAGAGATAGATAGATGGATAGATAGATAGATAGATAGATAGATAGATAGATAGATAGATGGATGAATGGATGGATAGATGATAGATAGATAGATAGATATGATTGAGAGAGAGAGAGATATGATTTATGGATGGATGGATGGATGGATAGATAGATAGATAGATAAATAGATAGATAGATAGATAGATAGATAGATAGATAGATAGATAGATAGATAGATAGATATGATAGAGATAGATATGATAGAGATAAATAGATAGATAGATAGATAGATAGATAGATAGATAGATAGATAGATAGGAAGGAAGGATGGACGGACGGATGGACAGACAGACAGATAGATATGATAGAGATAGATAGATGGATAGATAGATAGATAGATAGATAGATAGATATGATAGAGATAGATATGATAGAGATAAATAGATAGATAGATAGATAGATAGATAGATAGATAGATAGGAAGGAAGGATGGACGGACGGATGGACAGACAGACAGATAGATATGATAGAGATAGATAGATGGATAGATAGATAGATAGATAGATATATAGATGGATGAATGGATGGATAGATGATAGATAGATAGATAGATAGATAGATAGATAGGATGGATGAATAGATAGATAGATGGATAGATAGAAAGATAGATAGATATGATTGAGAGAGAGATAGATATGATTTATGGATGGATGGATGATGGATAGATAGATAGATAAATAGATAGATTGATAGAAAGATAGATAGAGGATGGTTGGACGTATCGACGGATGGACGGACAGACAGACAGACAGATAGATATGATGGAGAGAGAGAGAGAGAGAGAGATAGATAGATAGATAGATAGATATCATGGATGGATGGATGGATGGAAGGATGGATGGAT
>JAKOOJ010000066.1:322500-327500 GCA_022577455.1 Arizona elegans | reverse complement strand
AAGAAAGATAGATAGATAGATAGATAGATAGATAGATAGATAGATAGATCGATAGATGTCAGGATGTCTGGATGGATGGAAGGAAAGAAAGATAGACAGACAGACAGACAGACAGACAGACAGACAGACAGATGTCTGGATGTCTGGATAGATTGATAGATAGATAGATAGATAGATAGATAGATAGATAGATAGATAGATAGATAGATAGATAGATGAAAAGAAAGAAAGAAAGAAAGAAAGAGAGAAAGAAAGATAGATAGATAGATAGATAGATAGATAGATAGATAGATAGATAGATAGATGTCAGGATGTCTGGATGGATGGAAGGAAAGAAAGATAGACAGGCAGACAGACAGACAGACAGACAGACAGACAGATAGATGTCTGGATGTCTGGATAGATAGATAGATAGATAGATAGATAGATAGATAGATAGATAGATAGATAGATAGATAGATAGATAAATGTCTGGATGTCTGGATAGATAGATAGATAGATAGATAGATAGATAGATAGATAGATAGATAGATAGATAGATGAAAAGAAAGAAAGAAAGAAAGAAGGAAAGAAAGAAAGAAAGAAATATAGATAGATAGATAGATGAAAAGAAAGAAAGAAAGAAAGAAAGAAAGAAAGATAGATAGATAGATAGATAGATAGATAGATAGATAGATAGATGTCAGGATGTCTGGATGGATGGAAGGAAAGAAAGATAGACAGACAGACAGACAGACAGACAGACAGACAGATAGATAGATGTCTGGATGTCTGGATAGATAGATAGATAGATAGATAGATAGATAGATAGATAGATAGATAGATAGATGTCAGGATGTCTGGATGGATGGAAGGAAAGAAAGATAGACAGACAGACAGACAGACAGACAGACAGACAGATAGATGTCTGGATGTCTGGATAGATAGATAGATAGATAGATAGATAGATAGATAGATAGATAGATACATACATACATACATACATACATACATACATACATACATACATACATAAATGTCTGGATGTCTGGATAGATAGATAGATAGATAGATAGATAGATAGATAGATAGATAGATAGATAGATGAAAAGAAAGAAAGAAAGAAAGAAGGAAAGAAAGAAAGAAAGAAAGAAAGAAAGAAAGAAAGAAAGATAGATAGATAGATAGATAGATAGATAGATAGATAGATAGATAGATAGATGTCAGGATGTCTGGATGGATGGAAGGAAAGAAAGATAGACAGACAGACAGACAGACAGACAGACAGACAGACAGATAGATGTCTGGATGTCTGGATAGATAGATAGATAGATAGATAGATAGATAGATAGATAGATAGATAGATAGATAAATGGATGGAAAGAAAGATAGATAGATAGATAGACAGACAGACAGACAGACAGACAGACAGACAGATAGATAGATAGATAGATAAATGTCTGGATGTCTGGATAGATAGATAGATAGATAGATAGATAGATAGATAGATACATACATACATACATACATACATACATACATACATACATACAGAAATGTCTGGATGTCTGGATAGATAGATAGATAGATAGATAGATAGATAGATAGATAGATAGATGAAAAGAAAGAAAGAAAGAAAGAAGGAAAGAAAGAAAGAAAGAAAGATAGATAGATAGATAGATGAAAAGAAAGAAAGAAAGAAAGAAAGAAAGAAAGAAAGAAAGATAGATAGATAGATAGATAGATAGATAGATAGATAGATAGATCGATAGATGTCAGGATGTCTGGATGGATGGAAGGAAAGAAAGATAGACAGACAGACAGACAGACAGACAGACAGACAGACAGATGTCTGGATGTCTGGATAGATTGATAGATAGATAGATAGATAGATAGATAGATAGATAGATAGATAGATAGATAGATAGATGAAAAGAAAGAAAGAAAGAAAGAAAGAGAGAAAGAAAGATAGATAGATAGATAGATAGATAGATAGATAGATAGATAGATAGATAGATGTCAGGATGTCTGGATGGATGGAAGGAAAGAAAGATAGACAGGCAGACAGACAGACAGACAGACAGACAGACAGATAGATGTCTGGATGTCTGGATAGATAGATAGATAGATAGATAGATAGATAGATAGATAGATAGATAGATAGATAGATAAATGTCTGGATGTCTGGATAGATAGATAGATAGATAGATAGATAGATAGATAGATAGATAGATGAAAAGAAAGAAAGAAAGAAAGAAGGAAAGAAAGAAAGAAAGAAATATAGATAGATAGATAGATGAAAAGAAAGAAAGAAAGAAAGAAAGAAAGATAGATAGATAGATAGATAGATAGATAGATAGATAGATAGATAGATAGATGTCAGGATGTCTGGATGGATGGAAGGAAAGAAAGATAGACAGACAGACAGACAGACAGATAGATAGATGTCTGGATGTCTGGATAGATAGATAGATAGATAGATAGATAGATAGATAGATAGATAGATAGATAGATAGATAGATAGATAGATAGATGTCAGGATGTCTGGATGGATGGAAGGAAAGAAAGATAGACAGACAGACAGACAGACAGACAGACAGACAGATAGATGTCTGGATGTCTGGATAGATAGATAGATAGATAGATAGATAGATAGATAGATAGATAGATAGATAAATGGATGGAAAGAAAGATAGATAGATAGATAGACAGACAGACAGACAGACAGACAGACAGACAGATAGATAGATAGATAGATAGATAAATGTCTGGATGTCTGGATAGATAGATAGATAGATAGATAGATAGATAGATAGATAGATACATACATACATACATACATACAGAAATGTCTGGATGTCTGGATAGATAGATAGATAGATAGATAGATAGATAGATAGATAGATGAAAAGAAAGAAAGAAAGAAAGAAGGAAAGAAAGAAAGAAAGAAAGATAGATAGATAGATAGATGAAAAGAAAGAAAGAAAGAAAGAAAGAAAGAAAGAAAGAAAGAAAGAAAGATAGATAGATAGATAGATAGATAGATAGATAGATAGATAGATAGATCGATAGATGTCAGGATGTCTGGATGGATGGAAGGAAAGAAAGATAGACAGACAGACAGACAGACAGACAGACAGACAGATGTCTGGATGTCTGGATAGATTGATAGATAGATAGATAGATAGATAGATAGATAGATAGATAGATAGATAGATAGATAGATAGATGAAAAGAAAGAAAGAAAGAAAGAGAGAAAGAAAGATAGATAGATAGATAGATAGATAGATAGATAGATAGATAGATAGATAGATAGATAGATAGATAGATGTCAGGATGTCTGGATGGATGGAAGGAAAGAAAGATAGACAGGCAGACAGACAGACAGACAGTCAGACAGATAGATGTCTGGATGTCTGGATAGATAGATAGATAGATAGATAGATAGATAGATAAATAGATAGATAAATGGATGGAAAGAAAGATAGATAGATAGATAGACAGACAGACAGACAGACAGACAGACAGACAGACAGACAGATAGATAGATAGATAGATAGATAGATAGATAGATAGATAGATAAATGTCTGGATGTCTGGATAGATAGATAGATAGATAGATAGATAGATAGATAGATGAAAAGAAAGAAAGAAAGAAAGAAGGAAAGAAAGAAAGAAAGAAATATAGATAGATAGATAGATGAAAAGAAAGAAAGAAAGAAAGAAAGAAAGAAAGAAAGAAAGATAGATAGATAGATAGATAGATAGATAGATAGATAGATAGATAGATAGATAGATAGATAGATGTCAGGATGTCTGGATGGATGGAAGGAAAGAAAGATAGACAGACAGACAGACAGACAGACAGACAGACAGACAGATAGATAGATGTCTGGATGTCTGGATAGATAGATAGATAGATAGATAGATAGATAGATAGATAGATAGATGTCAGGATGTCTGGATGGATGGAAGGAAAGAAAGAAAGAAAGTAATATAGATAGATAGATAGATAGATAGATAGATAGATAGATAGATAGATAGATAGATAGATAGATGTCTGGATTTCTGGATAGATAGATAGATAGATAGATAGATAGATAGATAGATAGATAGATAGATAGATAGATGTCAGGATGTCTGGATGGATGGATGGATGGATAGATAGATAGATAGATAGATAGATAGATAGATAGATAGATAAATGTCTCGATGTCTGGATAGATGATAGATAGATAGATAGATAGATAGATAGATAGATAGATAGATGTCTGGATGTCTGGATAGATAGAAAGATAGATAGATAGATAGATAGATAGATAGATAGATAGATAGATAGATAGATGTCAGGATGTCTGGATGGATGGATAGATAGATAGATGGAAGGAAAGAAAGATAGATAGATAGACAGACAGACAGAAAGACAGACAGACAGACAGACAGACAGATAGATGTCTGGATGTCTGGATAGATAGATAGATAGATAGATAGATAGATAGATAGATAGATAGATAGATAGATAGATAGATAGATAGATAGATAGATAGATAAATGTCTGGATGTCTGGATAGATAGATAGATAGATAGATAGATAGATAGATAGATAGATAGATAGATAGATAGATAGATAAATGAAAAGAAAGAAAGAAAGAAAGAGAGAAAGAAAGAAAGATAGATAGATAGATAGATAGATAGATAGATAGATAGATAGATAGATAGATAGATGTCTGGATGTCTAGATAGATAGATAGATAGATAGATAGATAGATAGATAGATAGATAGATGTCAGGATGTCTGGATGGATGGAAGGAAAGAAAGAAAGAAAGAAAGATAGATAGATAGATAGATAGATAGATAGATAGATAGATAGATAGATAGATAGATAGATAGATGTCTGGATTTCTGGATAGATAGATAGATAGATAGATAGATAGATAGATAGATAGATAGATGTCAGGATGTCTGGATGGATGGAAGGAAAGAAAGATAGACAGACAGACAGACAGACAGACAGACAGAC
>JAKOOJ010000066.1:312500-317500 GCA_022577455.1 Arizona elegans | reverse complement strand
AGATAGATGTCTGGATGTCTAGATAGATAGATAGATAGATAGATAGATAGATAGATAGATAGATAGATAGATAGATAGATAGATAGATAGATGTCTGGATTTCTGGATAGATAGATAGATAGATAGATAGATAGATAGATAGATAGATAGATAGATAGATAGATGTCAGGATGTCTGGATGGATGGATGGATAGATAGATAGATAGATAGATAGATAGATAGATAGATAGATAGATAGATAGATAAATGTCTGGATGTCTGGATAGATAGATAGATAGATAGATAGATAGATAGATAGATAGATAGATAGATAGATAGATAGATAAATGAAAAGAAAGAAAGAAAGAGAGAAAGAAAGAAAGATAGATAGATAGATAGATAGATAGATAGATAGATAGATAGATAGATAGATAGATAGATAGATAGATAGATAGATGTCTGGATGTCTAGATAGATAGATAGATAGATAGATAGATAGATAGATAGATAGATAGATAGATAGATAGATAGATAGATAGATAGATAGATAGATGTCAGGATGTCTGGATGGATGGAAGGAAAGAAAGAAAGAAAGAAAGATAGATAGATAGATAGATAGATAGATAGATAGATAGATAGATAGATAGATAGATAGATGTCTGGATTTCTGGATAGATAGATAGATAGATAGATAGATAGATAGATAGATAGATAGATAGATAGATAGATAGATAGATAGATGTCAGGATGTCTGGATGGATGGATGGATAGATAGATAGATAGATAGATAGATAGATAGATAGATAGATAGATAGATAAATGTCTCGATGTCTGGATAGATGATAGATAGATAGATAGATAGATAGATAGATAGATAGATAGATGTCTGGATGTCTGGATAGATAGATAGATAGATAGATAGATAGATAGATAGATAGATGTCAGGATGTCTGGATGGATGGAAGGAAAGAAAGATAGACAGACAGACAGACAGACAGACAGACAGACAGACAGACAGATAGATAGATGTCCGGATGTCTGGATAGATAGATAGATAGATAGATAGATAGATAGATAGATAGATAGATAGATAGATAGATAGATAGATAGATGTCAGGATGTCTGGATGGATGGAAGGAAAGAAAGATAGACAGACAGACAGACAGACAGACAGACAGATAGATAGATGTCTGGATGTCTGGATAGATAGATAGATAGATAGATATATAGATAGATAGATAGATGTCAGGATGTCTGGATGGATGGAAGGAAAGAAAGAAAGAAAGAAATATAGATAGATAGATAGATAGATAGATAGATAGATAGATAGATAGATGTCTGGATTTCTGGATAGATAGATAGATAGATAGATAGATAGATAGATAGATAGATAGATAGATGTCAGGATGTCTGGATGGATGGATGGATAGATAGATAGATAGATAGATAGATAGATAGATAGATAGATAAATGTCTCGATGTCTGGATAGATGATAGATAGATAGATAGATAGATAGATAGATAGATAGATAGATAGATAGATAGATGTCTGGATGTCTGGATAGATAGAAAGATAGATAGATAGATAGATAGATAGATAGATAGATAGATAGATAGATAGATAGATAGATAGATAGATAGTTAGATAGATAGATGTCAGGATGTCTGGATGGATGGATAGATAGATAGATGGAAGGAAAGAAAGATAGATAGATAGACAGACAGACAGAAAGACAGACAGACAGACAGACAGACAGATAGATGTCTGGATGTCTGGATAGATAGATAGATAGATAGATAGATAGATAGATAGATAGATAGATAGATAGATAGATAGATAGATAAATGTCTGGATGTCTGGATAGATAGATAGATAGATAGATAGATAGATAGATAGATAGATAGATAGATAGATAGATAGATAGATAAATGAAAAGAAAGAAAGAAAGAAAGAGAGAAAGAAAGAAAGAAAGATAGATAGATAGATAGATAGATAGATAGATAGATAGATAGATGTCTGGATGTCTAGATAGATAGATAGATAGATAGATAAATAGATAGATAGATAGATAGATAGATGTCAGGATGTCTGGATGGATGGAAGGAAAGAAAGAAAGAAAGAAAGAAAGATAGATAGATAGATAGATAGATAGATAGATAGATAGATAGATGTCTGGATTTCTGGATAGATAGATAGATAGATAGATAGATAGATAGATAGATGTCAGGATGTCTGGATGGATGGATGGATAGATAGATAGATAGATAGATAGATAGATAGATAGATAGATAAATGTCTCGATGTCTGGATAGATGATAGATAGATAGATAGATAGATAGATAGATAGATAGATAGATAGATAGATAAATGTCTGGATGTCTGGATGGATAGATAGATAGATAGATAGATAGATAGATAGATAGATAGATAGATGTCAGGATGTCTGGATGGATGGAAGGAAAGAAAGATAGACAGACAGACAGACAGACAGACAGACAGACAGACAGACAGACAGACAGATAGATAGATGTCCGGATGTCTGGATAGATAGATAGATAGATAGATAGATAGATAGATAGATAGATAGATAGATAGATAGATAGATAAATGGATGGAAAGAAAGATAGATAGATAGATAGATAGATAGATAGATAGATAGATAGACAGACAGACAGACAGACAGACAGACAGACAGACAGATAGATAGATAGATAGATAGATAAATGTCTGGATGTCTGGATAGATAGATAGATAGATAGATAGATAGATAGATAGATACATACATACATACATACATACATAAATGTCTGGATGTCTGGATAGATAGATAGATAGATAGATAGATAGATAGATAGATAGATGAAAAGAAAGAAAGAAAGAAAGAAGGAAAGAAGGAAAGAAAGAAAGATAGATAGATAGATGAAAAGAAAGAAAGAAAGAAAGAAAGAAAGATAGATAGATAGATAGATAGATAGATAGATAGATAGATACATACATAGATAGATAGATAGATGTCAGGATGTCTGGATAGATAGATAGATAGATAGATAGATAGATAGATAGACAGACAGACAGACAGACAGACAGACAGACAGACAGACAGATAGATGTGTGGATGTCTGGATAGATAGATAGATAGATAGATAGATAGATAGATAGATAGATAGATAGATAGATAGATAGATAGATAGATAGATGTCTGGATGTCTGGATAGATAGATAGATAGATAGATAGATAGATAGATAGATAGATAGATAGATAGATAGATAGATAGATAGATAGATGTCAGGATGTCAGGATGTCAGGATGTCTGAATGGATGGAAGGAAAGAAAGATAGACAGACAGACAGACAGACAGACAGACAGATAGATGTCTGGATGTCTGGATAGATAGATAGATAGATAGATAGATAGATAGATAGATAGATAGATAGATAGACAGACAGACATACAGACAGACAGATAGATAGATAGATAGATAGATAGATAGATAAATGTCTGGATGTCTGGATAGATAGATAGATAGATAGATAGATAGATAGATAGATAGATAGATAGATAGATAGATGAAAAGAAAGAAAGAAAGAAAGAAGGAAAGAAAGAAAGAAAGAAAGATAGATAGATAGATAGATGAAAAGAAAGAAAGAAAGAAAGAAAGAAAGAAAGAAAGAAAGAAAGATAGATAGATAGATAGATAGATAGATAGATAGATAGATAGATGTCAGGATGTCTGGATGGATGGAAGGAAAGAAAGATAGACAGACAGACAGACAGACAGACAGACAGACAGACAGATGTCTGGATGTCTGGATAGATAGATAGATAGATAGATAGATAGATAGATAGATAGATGAAAAGAAAGAAAGAAAGAAAGAAAGAGAGAAAGAAAGAAAGATAGATAGATAGATAGATAGATGTCTGGATGTCTAGATAGATAGATAGATAGATAGATAGATAGATAGATAGATAGATAGATAGATAGATAGATAGATGTCAGGATGTCTGGATGGATGGAAGGAAAGAAAGAAAGAAAGATAGATAGATAGATAGATAGATAGATAGATAGATAGATAGATAGATAGATAGATAGATAGATAGATAGATAGATGTCTGGATTTCTGGATAGAAAGATAGATGGATAGATAGATAGATAGATAGATAGATAGATAGATGTCAGGATGTCTGGATGGATGGATGGATAGATAGATAGATAGATAGATAGATAGATTGATAGATAGATAGATAAATGTCTCGATGTCTGGATAGATGATAGATAGATAGATAGATAGATAGATAGATAGATAGATAGATAGATAGATGTCTGGATGTCTGGATAGATAGATAGATAGATCGATAGATAGATAGATAGATAGATGTCAGGATGTCTGGATGGATGGAAGGAAAGAAAGATAGACAGACAGACAGACAGACAGACAGACAGATAGATGTCTGGATGTCTGGATAGATAGATAGATAGATAGATAGATAGATAGATAGATAGATAGATAGATAGATAGATAGATAGATAGATAGATAGATGTCTGGATGTCTGGATAGATAGATAGATAGATAGATAGATAGATAGATAGATAGATAGATAGATGTCAGGATGTCTGGATGGATGGAAGGAAAGAAAGATAGACAGACAGACAGACAGACAGACAGACAGACAGACAGACAGATAGATGTCTGGATGTCTGGATAGATAGATAGATAGATAGATAGATAGATAGATAGATAGATAGATAGATAGGATAGATAAATGGATGGAAAGAAAGATAGATAGATAGATAGATAGATAGATAGATAGATAGATAGATAGATAGATAGATAGACAGACAGACAGACAGACAGACAGACAGACAGACAGACAGATAGATAGATAGATAGATAGATAGATAGTTAGATAGATAGATGTCAGGATGTCTGGATGGATGGATAGATAGATAGATGGAAGGAAAGAAAGATAGATAGATAGACAGACAGACAGAAAGACAGAAAGACAGACAGACAGACAGA
>JAKOOJ010000066.1:287500-292500 GCA_022577455.1 Arizona elegans | reverse complement strand
ATAGATAGATAGATAGATAGATAGATAGATAGATAGATAGATAGATAGATGTCTGGATGTCTGGATAGATAGATAGATAGATAGATAGATAGATAGATAGATAGATAGATAGATAGATAGATAGATGAAAAGAAAGAAAGAAAGAAAGAGAGAAAGAAAGAAAGATAGATAGATAGATAGATAGATAGATAGATAGATAGATAGATAGATAGATGTCTGGATGTCTAGATAGATAGATAGATAGATAGATAGATAGATAGATAGATAGATAGATAGATAGATAGATAGATAGATAGATGTCAGGATGTCTGGATGGATGGAAGGAAAGAAAGAAAGAAAGAAAGAAAGAAAGATAGATAGATAGATAGATAGATAGATAGATAGATAGATAGATGTCTGGATTTCTGGATAGATAGATAGATAGATAGATAGATAGATAGATAGATAGATAGATAGATAGATGTCAGGATGTCTGGATGGATGGATGGATAGATAGATAGATAGATAGATAGATAGATAGATAGATAGATAAATGTCTCGATGTCTGGATAGATGATAGATAGATAGATAGATAGATAGATAGATAGATAGATGTCTGGATGTCTGGATGTCTGGATAGATAGATAGATAGATAGATAGATAGATAGATAGATAGATGTCAGGATGTCTGGATGGATGGAAGGAAAGAAAGATAGACAGACAGACAGACAGACAGACAGACAGACAGACAGATGTCTGGATGTCTGGATAGATAGATAGATAGATAGATAGATAGATAGATAGATAGATGAAAAGAAAGAAAGAAAGAAAGAAAGAGAGAAAGAAAGAAAGATAGATAGATAGATAGATAGATGTCTGGATGTCTAGATAGATAGATAGATAGATAGATAGATAGATAGATAGATAGATAGATAGATAGATAGATGTCAGGATGTCTGGATGGATGGAAGGAAAGAAAGAAAGAAAGATAGATAGATAGATAGATAGATAGATAGATAGATAGATAGATAGATAGATAGATAGATAGATGTCTGGATTTCTGGATAGATAGATAGATGGATAGATAGATAGATAGATAGATAGATAGATGTCAGGATGTCTGGATGGATGGATGGATAGATAGATAGATAGATAGATAGATTGATAGATAGATAGATAAATGTCTCGATGTCTGGATAGATGATAGATAGATAGATAGATAGATAGATAGATAGATAGATAGATAGATAGATAGATAGATGTCTGGATGTCTGGATAGATAGATAGATAGATCGATAGATAGATAGATAGATAGATAGATGTCAGGATGTCTGGATGGATGGAAGGAAAGAAAGATAGACAGACAGACAGAGAGACAGACAGACAGATAGATGTCTGGATGTCTGGATAGATAGATAGATAGATAGATAGATAGATAGATAGATAGATAGATAGATAGATAGATAGATGTCTCGATGTCTGGATAGATGATAGATAGATAGATAGATAGATAGATAGATAGATAGATGTCTGGATGTCTGGATGTCTGGATAGATAGATAGATAGATAGATAGATAGATAGATAGATAGATAGATGTCTGGATTTCTGGATAGATAGATAGATGGATAGATAGATAGATAGATAGATAGATAGATGTCAGGATGTCTGGATGGATGGATGGATAGATAGATAGATAGATAGATAGATTGATAGATAGATAGATAAATGTCTCGATGTCTGGATAGATGATAGATAGATAGATAGATAGATAGATAGATAGATAGATAGATAGATAGATAGATAGATAGATGTCTGGATGTCTGGATAGATAGATAGATAGATCGATAGATAGATAGATAGATAGATAGATGTCAGGATGTCTGGATGGATGGAAGGAAAGAAAGATAGACAGACAGACAGACAGACAGACAGACAGATAGATGTCTGGATGTCTGGATAGATAGATAGATAGATAGATAGATAGATAGATAGATAGATAGATAGATAGATAGATAGATAGATAAATGTCTCGATGTCTGGATAGATGATAGATAGATAGATAGATAGATAGATAGATAGATAGATAGATAGATGTCTGGATGTCTGGATGTCTGGATAGATAGATAGATAGATAGATAGATAGATAGATAGATAGATAGATAGATAGATGTCAGGATGTCTGGATGGATGGAAGGAAAGAAAGATAGACAGACAGACAGACAGACAGACAGACAGACAGACAGATGTCTGGATGTCTGGATAGATAGATAGATAGATAGATAGATAGATAGATAGATGAAAAGAAAGAAAGAAAGAAAGAGAGAGAGAAAGAAAGAAAGATAGATAGATAGATAGATAGATGTCTGGATGTCTAGATAGATAGATAGATAGATAGATAGATAGATAGATAGATAGATAGATAGATAGATGTCAGGATGTCTGGATGGATGGAAGGAAAGAAAGAAAGAAAGATAGATAGATAGATAGATAGATAGATAGATAGATAGATAGATAGATAGATAGATAGATGTCTGGATTTCTGGATAGATAGATAGATGGATAGATAGATAGATAGATAGATAGATAGATGTCAGGATGTCTGGATGGATGGATGGATAGATAGATAGATAGATAGATAGATTGATAGATAGATAGATAAATGTCTCGATGTCTGGATAGATGATAGATAGATAGATAGATAGATAGATAGATAGATAGATAGATAGATAGATAGATAGATGTCTGGATGTCTGGATAGATAGATAGATAGATCGATAGATAGATAGATAGATAGATAGATGTCAGGATGTCTGGATGGATGGAAGGAAAGAAAGATAGACAGACAGACAGACAGACAGACAGACAGATAGATGTCTGGATGTCTGGATAGATAGATAGATAGATAGATAGATAGATAGATAGATAGATAGATAGATAGATAGATAGATAGATAGATAGATAGATAGATAGATAGATGTCTGGATGTCTGGATAGATAGATAGATAGATAGATAGATAGATAGATAGATAGATAGATAGATAGATAGATAGATAGATAGATAGATAGATAGATGTCAGGATGTCTGGATGGATGGAAGGAAAGAAAGATAGACAGACAGACAGACAGACAGACAGACAGACAGACAGACAGACAGATAGATGTCTGGATGTCTGGATAGATAGATAGATAGATAGATAGATAGATAGATAGATAGATAGATAGATAGATAGATAGATAGGATAGATAAATGGATGGAAAGAAAGATAGATAGATAGATAGATAGATAGATAGATAGATAGATAGACAGACAGACAGACAGACAGACAGACAGACAGACAGACAGACAGATAGATAGATAGATAGATAGATAGATAGATAGTTAGATAGATAGATGTCAGGATGTCTGGATGGATGGATAGATAGATAGATGGAAGGAAAGAAAGATAGATAGATAGACAGACAGACAGAAAGACAGAAAGACAGACAGACAGACAGACAGACAGATAGATGTCTGGATGTCTGGATAGATAGATAGATAGATAGATAGATAGATAGATAGATAGATAGATAGATAGATAGATAGATAGATAGATGTCTGGATGTCTGGATAGATAGATAGATAGATAGATAGATAGATAGATAGATAGATAGATAGATAGATAGATAGATAGATAGATAGATAGATAGATGAAAAGAAAGAAAGAAAGAAAGAGAGAAAGAAAGAAAGATAGATAGATAGATAGATAGATAGATAGATAGATAGATAGATAGATAGATAGATGTCTGGATGTCTAGATAGATAGATAGATAGATAGATAGATAGATAGATAGATAGATAGATAGATAGATAGATAGATAGATAGATAGATAGATGTCAGGATGTCTGGATGGATGGAAGGAAAGAAAGAAAGAAAGAAAGAAAGAAAGATAGATAGATAGATAGATAGATAGATAGATAGATAGATAGATGTCTGGATTTCTGGATAGATAGATAGATAGATAGATAGATAGATAGATAGATAGATGTCAGGATGTCTGGATGGATGGATGGATAGATAGATAGATAGATAGATAGATAGATAGATAGATAGATAAATGTCTCGATGTCTGGATAGATGATAGATAGATAGATAGATAGATAGATAGATAGATAGATGTCTGGATGTCTGGATGTCTGGATAGATAGATAGATAGATAGATAGATAGATAGATAGATAGATGTCAGGATGTCTGGATGGATGGAAGGAAAGAAAGATAGACCGACAGACAGACAGACAGACAGACAGACAGACAGACAGACAGACAGATAGATAGATGTCCGGATGTCTGGATAGATAGATAGATAGATAGATAGATAGATAGATAGATAGATAAATGGATGGAAAGAAAGATAGATAGATAGATAGATAGATAGATAGATAGATAGATAGATAGATAGATAGATAGATAGATAGATAGACAGACAGACAGACAGACAGACAGACAGACAGACAGATAGATAGATAGATAGATAGATAAATGTCTGGATGTCTGGATAGATAGATAGATAGATAGATAGATAGATAGATACATACATACATACATACATACATAAATGTCTGGATGTCTGGATAGATAGATAGATAGATAGATAGATAGATAGATAGATAGATAGATGAAAAGAAAGAAAGAAAGAAAGAAGGAAAGAAGGAAAGAAAGAAAGATAGATAGATAGATGAAAAGAAAGAAAGAAAGAAAGATAGATAGATAGATAGATAGATAGATAGATAGATAGATAGATAGATAGATAGATAGATAGATGTCTGGATGTCTGGATAGATAGATAGATAGATAGATAGATAGATAGATAGATAGATAGATAGATAGATAGATAGATAGATGTCAGGATGTCTGGATAGATAGATAGATAGATAGATAGATAGATAGATAGATAGATAGATAGATAGACAGACAGACAGACAGACAGACAGACAGACAGATAGATGTGTGGATGTCTGGATAGATAGATAGATAGATAGAT